>JASAMW010004471.1:0-15000 GCA_030247985.1 Epsilonema sp. ZAB3_2 | reverse complement strand
ATTGCTTTCGTTGGTCAGGAGTGATTGGACTGGTATTTATACAGTCTGTCCATGGATATGTGTACGTGGTAGGCATACCACAATGGACATATGTGTATATATATGTATGCATATACATATGCATGTATACATATGCATATGCCACATATTCATGCATATATACGCATAACTCATAATGATAATGTCCATAAGTATGTACACATATACCTTACATATGTGTGTGCTCTCATGTTTATAGTTTATTATATAGGTGCATAGGTAACATTGTATCCCTTTATAGTTTAATTAGTATGAATATACAATACAATGTACTGTACACTAAAAAAAACTTACTGTGCAAAAGTATTGATATCAAAAATTTCAAATGTGGGTTTCACAAAAAGATTTATTGTAATTCAAATTGCGTACTGTACTGTACGGTAGTGTTGTATACTTTTTTCGAAAGAAAAATGAGTATCTTAATAAATGTTGTTTTTCGATCAAGTAAAAGTACTTTTATCTTAATTATGGTGAAATCAAAAAAAGTATAAGTGCTTTCTACTTAAAAAATAAAATAGCGCACTTACTCAAACTGTTTTTTTTTTTTTTTCAAATAATTAGACTTTTACTTATACTTTTACTCGAAATTTTTGGGCGTATCGCGTTATGTTCACAGCGATTGTGCTCATCAAATGCCTTCGCATTACCTTTTTTTTTTTTTTTTTTTTTTTGTTTTTGTTGGCCATAACAGGTGGTTTGCTCCTACCAATAGTTCTTATTTTTTCCACCCATTCACGCAAACATGCGAAAAGCGCAGAGCTGATGGAGAGACCGATGATGTTGTTTCTAACAACACATAAAAGGAAACCAAATGATCGACTAATTTGGAAGTTC
Organism: Epsilonema sp. ZAB3_2; assembly: GCA_030247985.1. Taxonomy (NCBI): domain Eukaryota; kingdom Metazoa; phylum Nematoda; class Chromadorea; order Desmodorida; family Epsilonematidae; genus Epsilonema; species Epsilonema sp. ZAB3_2. Next base: position 14,127 of record JASAMW010004471.1, on the reverse strand, counting down.
TTTTCTTGGTTCACACATAAGACTAGGACTATGTTATGTACGTAGCTCAAGTCTTGATGACCTACAACAAACACTACGGTATGTGAAGCCTCTATTCAATCGTTCGTGAGCCTCTCGAGGTTCCGCTATCGCGTCTACCTTGATTCAGTGATAATTGCTTTTTATGCTTATCTGTCCATGATTTTTATCTCAAAATGTAATAAAAATGAATGCAATGCCTTCAAAAACCCATATTGAGTGCACAACACAAAAAATGTGTCCTATTACCTGACGTAGCACACAAGGCTCTTACGAAAAGTCTATACTTACTTATACTTACTTTATTGGAAGCAAGTTTTAAGTACTTAAAACCGAATCTATACTTACTTATTACTTGGTTTTTTTGGGAGCAAGTACTAAGTACTTAAAACTTCTGAAAATTTTATACTTATACTTTTTTCTGAAAATTTTCTATACTTATACTTTACTTTTACTTACTTATTACTCAGTACACTCAAGTATACAACACTACTGTACGGTACTGTGTATACTGTTAGCCACCCAAAGTCCAATATACCCCCACCAGCAGCCAGTTTCAGCTTGGCAACAATATAGGATAAAAAAACTTTGCACAACTCAGCGCAGTAACACTTGGTTCTGGCAATGCTTTGCACATCTGACAACACAATTGCAGATCTGGAAGGCAACCCTGTCGCACATCTGTCCTCACCTGGAAAACCTTTCAAAATCTGGCAACACTTGCGCGCGCATTTGGCACATCGCACCCTTTTGCACATCTGGCAACAGTAGCCTACAACTGCTGTACGTTTTGTTTTGGTCAAGCGTGCACTTTTGAACGTGACCTGCTGCAAACCCTCGCGGGCAAACCTGTGTCACTATTAGACTCTGCGTATTTTTAGTACTAAAAAAATATCGATTATGGGCGACGGCTGATTTGATTGGATCAAACATAGAAGGGCTTTTTGTCGCCCCCGTGGTCATAAGGTTTCGAATGAGCCACTGGATGGACGTCGCTTTTGCTACAAAACTGAGCAAACGTATAGTATTGCTTAACACACAGACAGATATGGCTCCATATTTTGTAATTTATATGTAGATTACCTGTCCCTTACATATAGTATGTAGAAAACGTACAAGAAAAACAAACCTGATTGCGTTGTTGCACTGCTTGCGGCGATTGTAGTGGAAGCTATTGCTATATGCTGGGTTGTCTTGGCAGTAGCAGTGGTGGTTGTAGTTGGAGTAGTTTTGGTGTGATCTTAAAACAAGCAGCTATTGTGGATATGTTTTGTATGACAGGCAGAGAATGAATACATGAACAAGGAATGAAAACATTCCAATTTTTCAGTGTTTATGTGATCATGAACTTTCAGCAGTTTCATTCAGCTTTGGCAGCAATGCAGGATAAAAACTCTGCACACAACTCAGCGCAGTACCTAACACTTGCGCTTCTTCTGCAGTCCTTTTGCACATCTGGCAACTCTTTCATGCATCTGACAACACTATAATTGCAGATCTGGCAACCCTTTGCACATCTGGCAGCAGTTAGCATCTAGATACCATTTAGTGCGAATCTGGAAAACCTTTCGAAAATCTGGCAACCCTTTCGCGCGCATTTGGCAACCCTTTCGCACATCTGGCAACAGTACTTCTGCACGCTTTGCTTTAGTCAAAGTGCGCACTTTCGAACGTGACTGCTGCAAGCCCTCTTCGCGGGACTGTCACTCGGTTTTGCGTGTTTTTAGTACTACATATCGATTACCGATCGATTACGGGCGATGGGCTGATTTGATTGGTTCAAAAATCGAAGGGTTTTTTGCCGCACTCGTGGTCATTAGGTTTAGAATGAGCCATGGATGGACGCTTTTGCTGCAAACTATGCGAACGTAGGTATAGCATAGCATAACACACAGACAGATACATAATATGGCTGCCATATTTTGTGAAGTATGTACTGTATTTATAGTATATTATAGGTTCAAAATTTTAGACAATTTGAGTTCAAGTTCGAGTTCAGATTCAGCATTACAATTTGAGTTCGAGTTCGAGTTCAGGTTCCACCAAAAAATTAGGGGTTTTTCGAGTTCAAGTTCGAGTTCAGGTTCATTTCCTTCCTACAAAATGTATATGTGAAAATTGGGAAAATGCTCCTTGGCCAGCACTTAGTTCACTCACTTTTGGGGGGGAGGAGTTTACATTTCTTTACCCACGGGGGGTGCCGCTCTTCCCCCCCCCCATTTTGTCCTGGAGGGGGGGATTTTTTGGGGACGCGCGCAAACGCCGTCCCCTATAATAGCGGTGAGGATTGGCGCTTAACCATAGGCAAAAATGTCGGTCTGTCGGTCCACCTCTACCCGAAACTATGTACGTACGTACAGTATGTACTAGAGAATACAACAGAGTATCATGAAATCAACGTAAAGGCGCCTCTCAGAGTAGTATATCTATGTAGTACGTACCCGTAGTATGCAGAAGAACTTGATGGATGCCTGCTCTCTGAATTGACGTTGTAATGCTTTATCGTTGCCGCACGCGTTTTTGGGGGCGAAGAGCTCAATGCGCTGAAGATACCTGTGTAGCAAATCAGCCCAAAAGGCGCACGCTATTATAAAGCTAAATGGCGCGCACTTTTTATTCACTGATTTCAGATTCGGACCACACTTTCGAGGAATGCGGAATACATAATGATATCCCCGTGCGCGCTTCCTAGTAGAGTAATACGAGCGAGCCTGACCATCGTTGCATGCCGACTGAGTAAAGAAGGCACAACACTTTTTATTGGGCCGATGATAGAAGCTTGCTAGCGCTAGTCTAGTGAAGAAAGGGCGCTGGAAATATTATGTAAAGGCAGAATACTAGGCCTATAGCAAAGAGATTGATGAGAATATGACTCACGCATGATTTAAAACCACAACCTATAAACCTGAGAGAGAAGTAAAGCTCTTTCTTGATCATTGTACGCTTTTGTGCGTAGCCTTGCACGTTTGTACAATTTGGATTTAGTACCTACTATCTTTCTCCAAAAGGTTGCAGAAAAGAGTGCAAGTTACTACATGTACTACTACGTATGTACGTACGTACATACGCGAGCTGACAGAGAATGCAAAAGTTCTGTTCATACGACAACTGACGGGGACTACAAAATGAGGTAGGTACAAAATCCTGGATGCTATGAATGTAATCACACGACAGTTTTTTGAACGTGTCAAAATGTCTGTAATGAACAACCTATTTTTGAGTCGAGCCATATTGCATAGAAATGACACAGTCAGTTTGTAACCGCGTCCCCATATATTTTCCATCTTGGAAAATAAAGAACAATGGTTAGCAGCAACGATGGAAAGTTATTGTGAATGGCGGAGCCAGCTCTGGGCACAAATGTGCAGCAGGCTTTTTGGGTGGCCTTGTTCTTCCGAAAAAATTTCAAAAAAAAAAAATATTTCCTGAGGGGGGGGGAGTGGGGGGGGAGTGAAAGAAGAGCATGCGGCGCCGCCCTCCCCATTTTTTTGGTTTGGTTTTGAACTTTTTGAGACCTTATTTTTTTTTTGTTTTTTTTTTGTTTGTTTTTTTTCAAAATTTCCCATTTGAGTTCAATTCCTTTCAGTTCCTAAAAAATTAAGGTTTTTTTTTTTCGAGTTCGAGTTCGAGTTCAGGTCGAACCTACCCTACTGGTCAAAAGTACAGGTACGATTGCGCGCGTTTTATTGGACTTGCCAGTAACGCGCATGCAACCGGCGAGCAACTCGCGGGTACTTGAACGGCATCTTGAGAGCGGAGATCAAGGGTCATAATAATCCGCCGCGCGTCTTTTCTCTCATAATCTGCTGTTTGTTCAAGTCAAGTCAGGGCAATGTTAGGACGGAAAGTTTTCATGCTTCAGATGAAGGACTAATCCGATTTATGGTGCACGCGCTCACTCCGCGCGCAACTTTTATCCCCCTCTTAATTGATTGCCGTTCAAGTACGCGCATGTACACGCGCGTACGCGCGGCAAAGTACCTGTACTTTTGACCTGTAGGGTATATTATACTACTGCATTATATGTTTGGATTCCATGAAATTTTTCCGAAAAACGCATTTTCTCCGAAAAGTAGCGAATTTTCTCCGAAAAACACATTGCGAAAACTCTCCGAAAAAACAATTTCCAGAAAAGGAATTTTCTCCGAAAAAACAATTTTCAGAAAGGAATTTTCTCCGAAAAAATATTTTGCTTTGGGAAATGTCTCCGAACATTTCTCTCTTGGAATTGTGTCCGAATCATCCGGGAATTTTCTCCGAAACTGTTGCGAATTGTCTCCGAAAGGCTGCGAATTTTCTCCGAAAAACACGTAGCGAAAACTCTCCGAAAAAACAATTTTGAGAAGGGAATTTTCTCCGAAAAAACAATGTGGACAAGGGAATTTTCTCCGAAAAAAATATTTTGCTTTGGGAACTCTCTCCGAAAAAAAACATTCACTTTGCTGATGTGAATTTTCTCCTAAATCCTTTTATTGGATCGCGTTGTCCAGTGCAGCGTCACCAATCGCAGGTGCAGTGGTGAAGAGATGTTGAGCGACATGAAGAATGGCCCAGGGTGGCAGCACTGTCAGGGCCACCACACGACGGAAGAAACGCCTCATCACCCCTTCGACGTCATCGTAAGCTGGAGAAGTGGTGAAGAGCAGGATTGATGCGCGTGGCTTCCTTGCACAGCTTACACTCGTAATTCTCTACCATTGAAATTCGTACTCTCTGCCCTGGTTACCCTGGCACCTGGCTATGAAATTGGTACAGTACAGTTCCCTCCATGAATGGTGGAATACAGTTGGCAGAGAATGGACTGAAGTTTGCCATAATTTAGAACTTCCACGCAATGCACCAATTCCCACGTCTCCCATGAAAAACAAACTTTCAATTTGGTCAGGTCACCGATGACCAGGGCAGGGCTGGGGCAGTAACCACAGTAAAGAAACCGGATGTGCTCCGGGCGCACTTGACTACTGTATAGACTGTTGCAGGGTACTGACCTACTTTTGTTGCACGCTTCATGCATGCTGTTCGCGTTTTATGCTGCGCGCTTTTGCCTGTGCGTACTTTTCTGTACTACGTATCCATTATAAAGTAAAAATATTGTTTCGGAGAGAATTCGCAACTGTTTCGGAGAAATTTCGCAGCCTGTTCGGAGACAATTCGCAACAGTTTCGGAGAAAATTCCCAGATGATTCGGACACAATTCCAAGAGAGAAAATGTTCGGAGACATTTCCCAAAGCAAAATATTTTTTTCGGAGAAAATTCCTTTCTGAAAATTGTTTTTTCGGAGAAAATTCCTTTCTGGAAATTGTTTTTTCGGAGAGTTTTCGCAATGTGTTTTTCGGAGAAAATTCGCTACTTTTCGGAGAAAATGCGTTTTTCGGAGAGATTTCATGGAATCCAAACATATAATGCAGTAGTATAATATACCCTACAGGTCAAAAGTACAGGTACTTTGCCGCGCGTACGCGCGTGTACATGCGCGTACTTGAACGGCATCAATTAAGAGGGGGATAAAAGTTGCGCGCGAGTGAGCGCGTGCACCATAAATCGGATTAGTCCTTCATCTGAAGCATGAAAACTTTCCGTCCTAACATTGCCCTGACTTGACTTGAACAAACAGCAGATTATGAGAGAAAAGACGCGCGGCGGATTATTATGACCCTTGATCTCCGCTCTCAAGATGCCGTTCAAGTACCCGCGAGTTGCTCGCCGGTTGCATGCGCGTTACTGGCAAGTCCAATAAAACGCGCGCAATCGTACCTGTACTTTTGACCAGTAGGGTAGGTTCGACCTGAACTCGAACTCGAACTCGAAAAAAAAAACCTTAATTTTTTAGTGAACCTGAAATCGAACTTGAACTCAAATGGGAAATTTTTGAGAACCTGAACTTGAACTCGAACTCAAATTCATCAAAAAAAATTAATCAAGGTTCTCAGAATTTAAGGTTCAATTAAGTTTCATTAAACCCAAATAATTGGGGCGAATCTGCGCCATGGATGCTCTGTTTCGTTTACACTACGTCGTCCATTCTTCCCCTAAGCAGAATTATATATTTTTCGTTTTATTGAGATCCATTCAAGTTTTTTGTATGCCTATGTATGGAAATACTGTAAGAACAAGGCCACCCAAAAAGCCTGCTGCACATTTGTGCCCAGAGCTGGCTCCGCCATTCACAATAACTTTCCATCGTTGCTGCTAACCATTGTTCTTTATTTTCCAAGATGGAAAATATTTGGGGACGCGGTTACAAACTGACTGTGTCATTTCTATGCAATATGGCTCGACTCAAAAATAGGTTGTTCATTACAGACATTTTGACACGTTCAAAAAACTGTCGTGTGATTACATTCATAGCATCCAGGATTTTGTACCTACCTCATTTTGTAGTCCCCGTCAGTTGTCGTATGAACAGAACTTTTGCATTCTCTGTCAGCTCGCGTATGTACGTACGTACATACGCAGTAGTACATGTAGTAACCGCTTGCACTCTTTTCTGCAACCTTTTGGAGAAAGATAGTAGGTACTAAATCCAAATTGTACAAACGTGCAAGGCTACGCACAAAAGCGTACAATGATCAAGAAAGAGCTTTACTTCTCTCTCAGGTTTATAGGTTGTGGTTTTAAATCATGCGTGAGTCATATTCTCATCAATCTCTTTGCTATAGGCCTAGTATTCTGCCTTTACATAATATTTCCAGCGCCCTTTCTTCACTAGACTAGCGCTAGCAAGCTTCTATCATCGGCCCAATAAAAAGTGTTGTGCCTTCTTTACTCAGTCGGCATGCAACGATGGTCAGGTCAGGCTCGCTCGTATTACTCTACTAGGAAGCGCGCACGGGGATATCATTATGTATTCGGCATTCCTCGAAAGTGTGGTCCGAATCTGAAATCAGTGAATAAAAAGTGCGCGCCATTTAGCAATAGCGTGCGCCTTTTGGGCTGATTTGCTACACAGGTATCTTCAGCGCATTGAGCTCTTCGCCCCCAAAAACGCGTGCGGCAACGATAAAGCATTACAACGTCAATTCAGAGAGCAGGCATCCATCAAGTTCTTCTGCATACTACGGGTACGTACTACATAGATATACTACTCTGAGAGGCGCCTTTACGTTGATTTCATGATACTCTGTTGTATTCTCTAGTACATACTGTACGTACGTACATAGTTTCGGGTGGAGGTGGACCGACAGACCGACCGACATTTTTGCCTATGGTTAAGCGCCAATCCTCACCGCTATATTATAGGGGACGGCGTTTGCGCGCGTCCCCAAAAATCCCGCCCTTCAGTTATATCTTGAAGTCGGAAAGGTCGAATTGGCACCTTTGGTATACTAAAGTAATGTAAAATTGCAAAAGTGAGTGAACTAAGTGCTGGCCAAGGAGCATTTTCCCAATTTTCACATATACATTTTGTAGGAAAAATTGAACCTGAACTCGAACTTGAACTCGAAAAACCCCTAATTTTTTGGTGGAACCTGAACTCGAACTCGAACTCAAATTGTAATGCTGAATCTGAACTCGAACTTGAACTCAAATTGTCTAAAATTTTGAACCTATAATATACTATAAATACAGTACATACTTCACAAAATATGGCAGCCATATTATGTATCTGTCTGTGTGTTATGCTATGCTATACCTACGTTCGCATAGTTTAGCAGCAAAAGCGTCCATCCATGGCTCATTCTAAACCTAATGACCACGAGTGCGGCAAAAAACCCTTCGATTTTTGAACCAATCAAATCAGCCCATCGCCCGTAATCGATCGGTAATCGATATTTAGTACTAAAAACACGCAAAACCGAGTGACAGTCCCGCGAAGAGGGCTTGCAGCAGTCACGTTCGAAAGTGCACACTTTGACTAAAGCAAAGCGTGCAGAAGTACTGTTGCCAGATGTGCGAAAGGGTTGCCAAATGCGCGCGAAAGGGTTGCCAGATTTTCGAAAGGTTTTCCAGATTCGCACTAAATGGTATCTAGATGCTAACTGCTGCCAGATGTGCAAAGGGTTGCCAGATCTGCAATTATAGTGTTGTCAGATGCATGAAAGAGTTGCCAGATGTGCAAAAGGACTGCAGAAGAAGCGCAAGTGTTAGGTACTGCGCTGAGTTGTGTGCAGAGTTTTTATCCTGCATTGCTGCCAAAGCTGAATGAAACTGCTGAAAGTTCATGATCACATAAACACTGAAAAATTGGAATGTTTTCATTCCTTGTTCATGTATTCATTCTCTGCCTGTCATACAAAACATATCCACAATAGCTGCTTGTTTTAAGATCACACCAAAACTACTCCAACTACAACCACCACTGCTACTGCCAAGACAACCCAGCATATAGCAATAGCTTCCACTACAATCGCCGCAAGCAGTGCAACAACGCAATCAGGTTTGTTTTTCTTGTACGTTTTCTACATACTATATGTAAGGGACAGGTAATCTACATATAAATTACAAAATATGGAGCCATATCTGTCTGTGTGTTAAGCAATACTATACGTTTGCTCAGTTTTGTAGCAAAAGCGACGTCCATCCATGGCTCATTCGAAACCTTATGACCACGGGGGCGACAAAAAGCCCTTCTATGTTTGATCCAATCAAATCAGCCGTCGCCCATAATCGATATTTTTTTAGTACTAAAAATACGCAGAGTCTAATAGTGACACAGGTTTGCCCGCGAGGGTTTGCAGCAGGTCACGTTCAAAAGTGCACGCTTGACCAAAACAAAACGTACAGCAGTTGTAGGCTACTGTTGCCAGATGTGCAAAAGGGTGCGATGTGCCAAATGCGCGCGCAAGTGTTGCCAGATTTTGAAAGGTTTTCCAGGTGAGGACAGATGTGCGACAGGGTTGCCTTCCAGATCTGCAATTGTGTTGTCAGATGTGCAAAGCATTGCCAGAACCAAGTGTTACTGCGCTGAGTTGTGCAAAGTTTTTTTATCCTATATTGTTGCCAAGCTGAAACTGGCTGCTGGTGGGGGTATATTAGACTTTGGGTGGCTAACAGTATACACAGTACCGTACAGTAGTGTTGTATACTTGAGTGTACTGAGTAATAAGTAAGTAAAAGTAAAGTATAAGTATAGAAAATTTTCAGAAAAAAGTATAAGTATAAAATTTTCAGAAGTTTTAAGTACTTAGTACTTGCTCCCAAAAAAAACCAAGTATAAGTAAGTATAGATTCGGTTTTAAGTACTTAAAACTTGCTTCCAATAAAGTAAGTATAAGTAAGTATAGACTTTTCGTAAGAGCCTTGTGTGCTACGTCAGGTAATAGGACACATTTTTTGTGTTGTGCACTCAATATGGGTTTTTGAAGGCATTGCATTCATTTTTATTACATTTTGAGATAAAAATCATGGACAGATAAGCATAAAAAGCAATTATCACTGAATCAAGGTAGACGCGATAGCGGAACCTCGAGAGGCTCACGAACGATTGAATAGAGGCTTCACATACCGTAGTGTTTGTTGTAGGTCATCAAGACTTGAGCTACGTACATAACATAGTCCTAGTCTTATGTGTGAACCAAGAAAAGAACTTCCAAATTAGTCGATCATTTGGTTTCCTTTTATGTGTTGCTGGGACAAAATCATCAGTCTCTCCATCAGCTCTGCGTTTTGGCATGTTTGCGTGAATGGGTGGAAAAAATAAGAACTGTTGGTAGGAGCAAACCACCTGTTATGGCCGACAAAAACAAAAACGACACAAACGAATGCAGATCTTATGCGAAGGTTGATGCAAACAATCGCTGTGAACATAACGCGATCACCAAAAATTTCAAGTAAAAGTATAAGTAAAAGTATAAGTACTTGAAAAATTTTTTCAAGCACTTAGTAAGTGCGCTATTTTATTTTTAAGTAAAAGTACTTATACTTTTTTGGATTTCACCATATTTAAGTAAAAGTACTTATACTTGATCGAAAAAGCTTCAAGTACTTAAGTACTCAGTACTTTTTCGAAAAAAGTATACAACACTACCGTACAGTACAGTACGCAATTTGAATTACGATAAAGCTTTTTGTAAAACCCACGGTTGACATGATATCGATCTTTCGCCATAATTTCCTCATCATGTACAGTACATTGTATTGTATATTCATACTCAACTCTGTAAAGGGATACAATGGTACGTATGTAGGTATGTATCTCTTTCTGGACGTGAAGGCACGCCGCGTGTAGGGTATATGTGTACATACTTATGGACACTATGGAACCAAGTTATGCGTGCATATGCATGGATATGTCATATGCATATGTCCATGCATATGTATATGCATACATATATCCGTGCATATGTCCATGCATATGTACCACGTACATATGCATGGACAACTATATAAATGCGGTCCAGCTCTCTCCTGAGCCAACGAAAGCGAGTTGAGAGGAGATCAAGATACCGATGGATAGCTTGTTACACGATCTCTTTGACGCGCCATATAGCGCCTCTTGAAACGGTCTATCTGTAGCGCTATTCCTGATTGAAACGCTTTTTCAAACACGTTTTTTATGGATAACTTTGCGTAGAGGCAACGTAGAGAGGCGCCGTAGGTACCGATCGATTCCTCTCGTAAAGACGCGTTCAACGGTATGCCTCGTGTTGAAAAATACCCAGCGGTTCCTTCGGAACACCCAAATCGCATGGTTTTTATGGTGTTCTTTGGCGTGTCGTACTGCGCCGAATACAGGAGCTTTGGCGCTGCAGTTTGGTGTACGTGTAGAGGAAGAATGATACTTTATTCACATTATGACGGATCACTTTTATCTTGCGTACAACGGCTAAGACGAAGCCTCAAATTTGGCTCCGAAACTATAGTGTGAGACCTTAACTGAAAACTGGAAATTTCCACGTTTTCCGAATTCTGAGAGCTAACTTACTAGTGCATGCAGCCCAAGCTGAGCAGTCGTCTGCACGTGTCATTCATTGTCCATATTCATCCTCACTGGCCTGCCATACAGAACATAGGCACAATAGCTGCTTTTTTTTAAGATCACAGAACAACAACCACTACGACCAAAACTACTCCAACTACAACCACCACCACTACTGTCACGACAACCCAGCATACAGCTGCAACAGCTTCCACTACATTCCCTGCAAGCAGTACTAGTATTTCATCTGCAACAACGCAATCAGGTTTGTTTTTTCTTGTACGTAGGCTACTGCATGTGTAAAATCTATACTTACAAAATATATGTAAACAGTCTAAGAAACGTACGCAGTCTTAACACGCGTGAAAATTGGCTGCCGCGACTGCAATAGTGTATGTCGCAACGCAACCGCACTAGTGAATGAAGCGATCACACTCGTGTCTGTCGCGACGGCTCGCATCCGTTCGCGACTGCACGCAAGTCATTTGCGGACAAATTTCAAGGACTCCTTCTGTCCGTGTGTTAAAGCTATCGTATGCTATATGTTCGCTCAGTTTTGCAGCAAAAGCGTCCATCCATGGCTCATTCGAAATTTTATGACCACGGGGGCGACAAAAACCCTTCGATTTTTGATCAAGTCAAATCAGCCCATCGCCCGTAATCGATCGATAGTCGATATTAGTCCTAAACTCGCAGAAACCAAGTGACAGTGACACAGGTTTGTCCGCGAGGACTTGCAGCGATCACGTTCGAAAGTTTTAAACACTTGACCACAAAAAAACACTTGACCAAAGCGTGCAGAAGTAGTACTGTTGCCAGATGTGCGAAAGGGTTACCAAATGTGCGCGCAAGTGTTGCCAGATATTCGAAAGATTTTCCAGATGCGCACTAATATGGTATCGAGATGCTATAACTGCTGCCAGTTGCGCGAAAGGATTGTCAGATCTGCAATAGTGCTGTCAGATGTGCGAAAGAGTTGCCACTGCCAGAAGCGCAAGTGTTACTGCGCTGAGTTGTGCAGAGTTTTATCCTGTATTGCTGCCAAGCTGAAACAGGCTGCTGATTTCACCCGTACAGTAGTCCAACAGTACAGTTATAAACGAAAAATGAAATCACAATTACGTTGGTGGTTACACACAAAGCCAAGCAGAAAGTGCAAATCACCACAACATATGCTATGTATTTTGCTTTAGAGGGGTGTTAAAAATACTAGTCACCAAAAATAGGGGGTTTATACACGGGGGTTTTACATGACAGCTTTACTTTACACTGTGTTTTTTGTGCTTCAGCAACACCTCCCGTTAGCGTTTCCACCAGCACTGCAAGAAGTGGAAGAGATTCAGTTGGCTTAATAGTGGGCCTGTCCGTTGGCGGATTCATCCTCCTGGTAATTGCCATCAGTGCAGTAGTACTTTGGCGACGCTTTCATGGCTCCAACCCTGATGTTGCAATGACGGTCGATGTCGGAATGCCAGATTTCCCAGTAGTTGACCCACTTGGTAGACAAAATTTATCAGCTCAAGCGCTGGGTGGAACTGAACCACGTTACGTAGCTGTAATGTGATATATATTTTTGTTTTCCCAGAGGGGAGCGGAGATGTGTGAAAGTATTCAAATGTGCGCCCAATGTGTATTATGGTATACATAGTTCGATATGATATACGTTATGGAATGGTTTACGGACTTACTTCCGGCGCGGTATTGAAAGTATAGTATAGTGTCTTGTCTTGTATGGTGTTCAATGTGCATTGCATTGGCGAAGGTTGGTTCTTTTGGTTCTTTGGCTTGGTAAAGAGTTGAGGTGGTAAGGTATTATAGGGGTATGCATAGGGCATATAAGTTTTGCAAAAATGGGGCTATGCATAGGGAGGGGGCTATACATCTGTACATACAATACACAGTAGTACAGAGTAGTGGTCGGCATTGTATGCAAAAATTATTTTGTATTGTATTGTATTTGTATCCCTCCGTATTGTATTGTTATTGTATTGTATCTGCAACAAGGGGCCCGTTTTGTTTTGTTTTTGTATATTGTATTGTATGTTCACAAGAGTGCAAATGAGCAATATTTTGTCCAAAAAGATTATTGAAAATCTAAATTTTTCTTCCAGATGTAGTGGTTGCAGTTACTGACCACTTCTGGAAAGTCGTTTTCAAGCATTTTTGACATAAAGCTCACTTTAGACATTGAAAAAATGTTGCAGATAACCTGTGTGAGAGGTCAAAATGGCCTTTGCAACATACAAAATCGTACAATATGTTGCACTGCCCATATTGTATTGTATTGTATTTTGTATCACAGGTGGGAAATGATTTTGTTTTGTATTGTATTGTATACAATATGATTTTTTTGCATACAAAATCGCCCGGTTTTGTTTTTGTATATAGTTTGTGCCGACCACTAGTACAGAGGCACAATACTGTGACGTGCCGCGTTCCGTATGGCGATAGCCGGGCCCCGAAAGGGGGGGGGGGGGGGGGGAGAAATAGGACCGAATGGGAATCCGAACCCGCTACCCTCGGACACCGCTGTGGACTTAGGCACCCCACCAGGGACCGGTCTGGGGACTTTTGGCTAAACTCGCCTTGCATACCTAAACAATACACACACACTATGTACATCTGACACACTAGTTACATACAGCAAGGTCAATATGTATTTGTATGTCTCCTGTGGTGCCTCCACCCTCAAAACTTCAAAATGCAGTTACACGGCCACACTTTGTAGACAGTTTGAAAAAAACCGGGCGCTGTCTATGCTTTCGCATACTTTGTGTTGCGGTCCAGCATGGACCGCCACGAAAGGTAAGGTATTGCTTTTGGCGCTAAGCCAAGAACAAAAATCTCAGGTTGTTTCAGATTTCCTTTCAAACCTTCACCTCATTTGCTAGAACCGGTGAAAGGATAGGCCTTCTCATCTTTTTCCTTCTCCTGCGCTCACTTTTCTTCTTTTGTTTCTTCTTTTTCGACCACGGTTCACCTTTTTCTTATTGGCTTAGCGCCAAAAGCAATACCTTACCTTTCGTGGCGGTCCATGCTGGACCGCCACACAAAGTATGCGAAAGCATAGACAGCGCCCGGTTTTTTTCAAACTGTCTACAAAGTGTGGCCGTGTAACTGCATTTTGAAGTTTTGATGGCATACGCACACGTTCATATGTATCTACCGTACGTACGCACGTGTATACCTACAGTACACGCTATGCAGTTGCAGTTGCACTCACTATACACGTGAAATATTGCAAATTAGC
>JASAMW010004470.1:0-23717 GCA_030247985.1 Epsilonema sp. ZAB3_2 | reverse complement strand
TTTGTGAAATTTACAAGTAAAAGCTGAGAGCCAAAAAATGTGATTATTCTTGTTCTTTTCTGAAATTTTTTTTTAGGAAAAAATACGTGAACCATTGCCATCGGTATTAGTGCGATGGTTAACAATTAAGAATTTTATGGCGGGTGCTTAAACAACTAACTTTGTCGTTACGAGCAATATCTCTTAAATTTATCGAATGTCATTTCTTGCAGTTGTGTACTGTTAGCGTTGTAAATACATTTTTAATGCGCGAATGAAGAGTGGGTGTTTATTTTAAATGTTTATTACGCAGAGTTCAATTTTTCATTGAAAAGATCTACACCCTTACAAAGGTGTAGTAAATGATATTGATCTTATAACATATAGGAATATAGGGATGGTACCAACGAAATGATAAATGGAACTTACGTAGAGAAAGTGACTAAGAAATGGTGTTGAAGGTTACTGTACTATATCTCATAACACACGTACGGAAGAAATATAGCTCATAAATGATATTGCTCAATAAGATATAGGAATATAATGGTACCAACGAAATGATAAATGGAACTTACGTAGAGAAAGTGACAAAGAGAACTGTGTTGAAGGTTAATATAATATATCTCATAACACATACGGAAGAGAATACGGCTAGTGTACAGTATTTTTCACATTTCCTAAGTAAATGCAAGCACATCACGTTGATATAAGCACAGTACATGGGATTGAATCTGTAACTGAAGTTGTAATAATGTCATTGTGCAACGAACAAAGAGATAGATATAGCTTAGAGAATAGAAATGAGAAGAGAACACCTGAAGAGAAGGTAATATGACACTCTATCTTATAATACATAAGGAAGCGAATACAATACTAACACACCAGCATGACACATTGTGTGACTGAGTAAGACATAACACTGCACATTTCAATCCATTTTTAGCACGTTCGTTTCATTGATGCGAAAGATATAGAATGTATGCAAACGTCAGTACGGTTAACAGGTGTAATCGCGATCAGTAGGTTCAGGTGCTTGTACCGTACATTTGACCGTATAAGTACATATACTTTACAGACGAGGCATATATCAGCACCTAGTAAAGAAGCAGAAGAAAACTGAATCATCAAGGAGAGGTGAAAAAGGTAGCTGATACCCGCAGTAAGTAAAAGGTATTTCACAGGAAATGTGGAAGACTGAACTCAAATGTAACACCATGTGAGTTAAAAGTTCCTGAATAAAGCATACCTAGCTACCTACATACCAGCTACCTAGCACATAGCTTCATACATAGCTACCCAGCATACCTAGCTACCTACATACATAGCAGACCTAGCATACCACTTTCGACTGTCACTTTCATGTGCTTTCAGTAAGTTCATTCATTCAAATACCCAGCGTTCCTGGCCCACCGCTACCTTAGCTACTGCGG
The DNA here is from genome assembly GCA_030247985.1 of Epsilonema sp. ZAB3_2. NCBI lineage: Eukaryota > Metazoa > Nematoda > Chromadorea > Desmodorida > Epsilonematidae > Epsilonema > Epsilonema sp. ZAB3_2. The sequence goes on along the minus strand of JASAMW010004470.1, from coordinate 22,308 downwards.
CAGCCAACATTTCATCACTCAGGCTTTTCGTCTGATTTGGGAATTGGAATCTGTCGATGAATAGCACGTGGCATTCAAAGCGATGGTTGTAGCCCGACACCCGAAGAACAGGAGTTGTAGCACCATCCTGACGACCCTGCTGCACAGCTTGCTCTATTTGAAGCTCAATGAAACTCTGAAACAAGCAGCAGTTTGCACTTTTTATCCCATTCTCTTGTCCAACACTTTGCGGAAAAGCATCTATCTTTATTTGACTATCTTATTGAATCAAAAGCGATAGATACCTTGGCAGTATCGTCCCACTCCATCCACTCCTCAAACTCCTTCTGCACATGCGGAGTAACGCCCAGTATTTTGATTTTGCACGCTAGCATCGGTATTTCGGTGACGAAGATTTTTGGGATCCTTCTGAAATAATGCATAAGTTTCAATAAATCGAAGAGAAAAAAGCGCAGCAAGGGGAAATGGTTGCTATGTAATGTTTGTCATAACATAACAATTTCCCTTTCGATATAGTGAATCATACCGCAGTTTCTCTTTCGTCGTCCAGATATACCGTCCTTCATCGACGATGAAGACGCGAATCCACGGACTAGGTGCATGGACCCAGACGACCATTCCTCTCTTGTAAGATCCCTCTTCACAAACCGCCAAGGGTAGAAACTTGGACACATTCGCCAATTGAAGATCGTGATATTCGGGGCGGAAGTAGGCCTTCTCCTGGTAGAACCACTGAAGATCAGTCATTATGTTCGCAAGATTTCTATCCTGATGGTCCAGTGTCACCATAAGCGATGTGCCTTCGAAACCACGTAGTTTAAAGGTCGGCATGAATTTGTCCTCTCTCTGCAACGTAAACGCAAGATTTTTAGCTCTTCGCTTCTTCATCAAAGACTGTGATCTTTGTAACTTTTCTGCTGCTTGTGTCTACCTCATAGTAGAATCCGTGTGTTTTCACTTCGTTAACAGGAAGGCGGGGGTATGTGTCCTCGTCAGTGGCAGGCGTATAGTCTTCGTGATTGGAAGCTTGTGAGATCCCGTCTCTACGAGCATGATATTCTCTGAATGTCGTTCGCTCCATTATAAAACCTTCAGCTAAAACTCCTGAAAAACCTGCAAATAGCTGAAAAATGGAAAAGTAATATTTAGACATGTGGAACGTTTCCTTGGTATCAATTTTTGATATAGGTAGAGATAGGAAATGCTGAACATACAGCGTGGTGTAATATTAAGGCATTAGGACAATCAAAAACATTGCTTCTTCAAGTTCAACCGTCATGAATAATCCCTCATTATCCAAAGAGGAAATGAAGTCATCACTTGCAACGTTATCACAAATTGAGCATAAGTATCACATAATACTAGTTTCACCGCTGCGTTGACTACGAAAAACCCCACTTGCTGATGTCCTTGTAGAAAGTAACCATTGGATTGTGAGTAGACGCTATCACGTTTTCAAAAGGAGGTCAAAGAAGTTTATTCTTTTTGTGGTATGTAGTGAAGCAGTCCAGACAGAATGGTTTGCTGCAGCGCTCACATTTGTAGGATGTGGCTTTTCTTTTCTGTCTACTTCTTCTACACTCGACGCAATCCAATCTATCTCTTCTCTTTTCTTGCCCAATCAGTACTGGCGCGTGAACTAATCCAGGTCGCGATTCGTAATCCTGCTTGTTCACCACATCAGGCGTTGCCAACATCACGGCTTCTTCTACTGTTTTATGTCCATTCTTCTGTTGGCCCTTCTGCTCTCTTTCTTTCGACATCTCTTCCTTTCCACGGAGTAGTAGTCCCTCGGCGACTTCATGCAGGACATCTTGCACCCGGTATCTCTTCTTCGAAGGACCAGGTTTCATGAGAGACTGCCGTATGCAGTACGTGTTCGATATGGTAACATAGGTCAACCACATCCAGACTGGCATATACCATCTCTTGTGGCGAAACTTCCGGATAACTTTTTCACTCAAAAACCCTAGTCGGTCGACGCCACCCATGAATCTTTGGTAGTAAGATATTGCCAGTGGCTGTGGCAGTCGCACGTCTTCCCATTCAGCATCCCTTTTCTTCTTGTCTTTCTTCAGACGCTCGCATGCGACCATCCGGTGCTCAACGTGCGGAAGACTATAAATGCACCAGCGCTATTGAAATGTAGCAGTGCTATAACTTATTGGTTAAGTACGTACTGTAAGCTTGTAATGCCAACTATTTTTCCTTGACCTTACGTGTGCAGCAAGCGAACGTTGCTGTTGTCTTTCCAGTTGTAGAACGTGGCATGTTTCGAGTGAAGCACTGCACATTGACCCTGCACAAGGCTTTTGGACACCTGCGACTTCTTGTCAATGAGTTGTTCAGGGATTCCCCAACTGTTCTTCGTTGAACCGCAACAGAAAACACCACGTTGATACAGTTCCTCGAACAGAACCAAGTGAGTGTAATAGGAATCCGTAAATAGGAAGTAGCTGAAAGTAATGCAGTCAGTGTGCAATTTTGTTCGTTTCCTGAGTGACAATAATATTAATAATTAAAGCTAAAGCTGCACCCTTGATCCAGCAGTCCGCTCTTGTACAGTAAGTTCTTCACATATGCAAAAGTTGCCGGATCATCCACATTCTGAAGGGGAAAGGAAGCGCGATGACCCTTCGCTGACGTATGGATAATCGCCCCCACCACGACACCGTTGCTGGAGTCGCACAGACAATAGACCTAAATCGTTCTCTCTAACTTCTTGGAAATCGTAAATATCTCTAACAGGAGCAGTTAGTGATGAAAGCAACGAAATGACTAAGTAGTTACCGATGTTTACCTTCAACCCAATAGGGTGCGGCTTTCCTGGTACTTTGCATTTTATGTGACAACGACCCAGGAACGCGATCATTGCTAAAAAAAGTACAAACATTATTGCTGTGTGCATCATTGCTAGTCGATATCATCACTTCAAATATCTAACCATTTCTGATGGTGATGTTTCTCTTTAGTCGATATCATCACTTCAAATATCTAACCATTTCTGATGGTGATGTTTCTCTTTCTATCAATGATTTTAACAGTATATCAGGTCATATAATCATTTCTATCTCTAAGCATTCTAAATAGAGATGTTTTTATTTCTATCCTTAAATGTAAACACTTCCTGTATGTACTAATTGGTTTCTTTCTCTTAAATCCATCGATCTCGATGTTTCAGTTTCAACCCCACTAATCTACAATGTAAATTCATGTGCTAAAAGGATTTTTTCTCTAACCTTCATCGATAGCGATGTACCGGAAACATTGCCAATGCTTTCGAAACTGGGCCATAGTGATGTCAAAGTACTCTCTAATCTTATGCAAAGGATCGTAGGAGTCATCATCGACATTCGTTTTGCCGCTTCGCTCTGCTTCATCTGGGTCCTATCAAACAAGGAAATAAGATTTATGCCACTGTTCTTTCCTTTTTTCTGAGAAGGAAGATCTCTTATTAACCTCAAAGTGACTAGCCCGTAAAATCTTTGAGAAGCGGTGCCATTTCATATGCTTAGAGAAACCAGGAGTACTCGTGAGTCCACGACCAAAGAAGTATTCTCTACAACAATAGCATTTCCTTACAATTCAGACGTAGATAATTTAAATATCGCTTTTAATTCATGCTTGAAACAGTACTTGTAATTGGGTTTCGAGGCACTTCCCATTGATAAAAGTATGGCCATGAAGACAAAAAATTCTCCTTGTTTGCATTCACGCCATTTCTTCCCAAACTTTGCACGTCCCCTTCGATTGGTTTCACTGAGCATTTTCTAAAAAAAAAGACAGCTATCTATGCAAGTTAGCACAAGAATTCTACTCTTCCTTTCCTTTCCCTAAGCACCTGACCTCCAGGGAAGGACCCAGCAGCTGCATGAAAATGGTTATAGCAGATGGATTAGTTTCTTTGAATCCATGTGGTCCGGGGAACCATCGCGGATTGAAGGCTGCTTCATGAACCGGACGTTGTTGCGAACTCCACGTTTTCCTTCTACTCTCACTATCAAGGCCGTCACAGTCTAGTATTTCTGCAGCCATAGCCACCTGGTTACTAGCTCAGCATTCTTGAAACCCCCCCAAAGTTGGGGGGGTAGGGGGGGTGTGGTTCATTTGGACTCCTAGGCTAAAGGTCACGGACAACAAAATTCTCCTTTTATGATAATGACACATCATGGCGGAAGGTATGGTTTGGCTGATAATAGACCAACGTATTCATCAGTTAGGCATAGTGGTGAATAATTTTTACTGAACAAAACTTTCTGGATAAGAAGCACAGTTTTACTGCATGTCTTTCACAATACTTTCCAATTCATCACACATCTCTTCTCTTTCCCACATATTTCTATGCTCAAGTATGCAGTTCTCTAGGGTCGTGTACACTTTGTCCAACTTCGCCAGGTTCCAGCTGCTGCTTATGTACACCAGATCCTCCAAAATCTTTCCTAGCTTCTCTTTATTGATTTTCACGACCGCTGGAGGCTTCTTGCTTTCTTCAGCGCTGCGAGTTTCCAACGCAGCCGTCTCCTCTTCAATGCTGCGAGTTTCCAACGCAGCCGTCTTCTCTTCAACGCTGCGAGTTTCCAACGCAGCCGTCTCCTCTTCAATGCTGCGAGTTTCCAACGCAGTCGCCTTCTCTCTAATTTGGTGAGTAACCGAATCGACTGTCTTCTCTCCAATGTGGCATGTTTCCAACGTAACAGTATTCTCTTCTTTTCCATCCTTTTCTGCTAGTTTGTCTTGTTTCTCGCGTTTCTTTTTCTTCTCTTTCCGCCTTTTCTTCTGCTCTTGATGATCATTGTCCGTTTGATCGTCTCCTACTTTTGCATGTTTTCTTTCCTTCTTTCTTTTCTTCTTCTTTTTTTTCTTCTCCTTCTTCTCTTTCGTTTCCAATACAACTGATGTTGCATTGGATGTGTTCGCATCCACATGCAGTGACGTTGTGCTTGATGATTTCTCCTCGAAGTCCTTCTTGGAAACATCGCGACTACTGCCTTGTAGAGAGTTGAGCCGACTCAAGGTTTCATTCAAGGAATCATCCATCTGATGCAAAAGTAGCTCTCTCGCCCTATCCTGCAGGTCAGCGGCACGATGTCGTATCTGCCGATTTTTCCAGTTTGTATCCGGATTGAGATGTCGAGCATTCTCAGCGATTGCATCAATGTCCTTAAGGTAGTCTTCCACATTTCCATAGTGGTCTTCGTCAATTCGATCTGCCATCTCTTGCAACGATGATGGACCTTTCACAACTTCATGGCTGTTTGTCTCATTTTCCTTTCTCGTAGGTCGGGTGAAGTCTGTTGCTGCCTTCATTCCCATCAACAGTTCATGTTTCTCTCTTAGATATATTCTTATTTTTCTTCGCAAACGATTAATCTCTTCCCCGAAAACGTTCTTCGCTGCTTCTTGTTCCGCATCGGCTACGATCACCACAGCTTCCTCTGCTACTGCTGGGAAGAGATCTGGAAATGTTCAAATCCAAGCTTTGTAAACTTATAGCGGGATGAACTTCACATTCTTGCATTACAGCAACAAGAACATTGGGATTTACCATCAGTTTGAGGAGGAGGGTTCACTGTCATTTCCGTCAATAATTCTTTGAAGAAAGCATGACGTTCTGCAACCGTGCTCAATTGCAACGTGACAATGTCATCCTCCACGAACAGATCGCGCACCTTCTCAGGTAGTTGCCCAACGGATCTTAAAAAAAACAAAAATCACTTTCGATTTACCCTGGGCATATATGTTCCATCATACATTAGAGAAGTCAACAGATATAGGTCTAAGTATATTTTCCATCATACAATAGAGAAGTCTTTAAGGAAAACACCATTACACGTTCGCTGTCGCGAATAGCAGAACTGGAGTCCTAGCATCCCAACTTTCTAGAACCGTGTGAAAAGTGAACCAAACAGAGGACGGTACCATGTGAACCCAGTCATCGATTGCGGGAAGAAATAGGATAGATGGTACTGTCTGTTCACAAGAGCACTCCAGACCACCAGTTGCCGCTCTTTGCATTGCTAGTGCCACAGCTTCCTCTGGCGTGTGACTGGAGGATGAGAAGATGGCGGGTGCAGCAAGAGAATACATCTGGGTTGGACACAGTGACTTCAAAACAGCGGGAGCTAACACGTTGGTTTGGCCGAAACCAGAAGACGGGCCACAAATCAGCAAACGTGCAGCTGCCACAGACGCTCTTCTCTTTGCACCCACAAATGTTCCGGACCTTGTTTGCGCATTGCCAAAGTATCCAGCTGGTATTTTCTTTACCACGTGATTGAGATGTTCTTGCAGCAGTGGCTTCAGATGATTTGGTAGAATACGCAGAGGAATGCTAGATGTTCTGCTACCTGATGGCAGCATCTTCTTGAAACTCATATGGAAATCTTCTGGAGTAACTTGAAGACTGTCAGCATCAACCTTGACGCGCTTGTGACTGTGGTATATTTGTGGCACTTGTCGACGAAGCGCTGTCAAAGATGCTTCGTTGCAAGCTCGTTTCAAATCTGCTCCGCTGAAACCGGAACTTTCTTCAACCACCTCTTGCATCAGGGCCAGTCCCGGCGGCGGATTCCACCTTTCGGTAAGTATGCTTAAAATATGAAATCGATCCGCAGAGCCGGGTAAGTCGAAACGCAACTCCCTATCGAATCTTCCTGGTCGACGTAGAGCAGGGTCCAAAACGTCTGGTCGATTAGTGGCACCAATGACTACCACATCTCCTCTATCCTCAACACCATCCATCAACGTCAGTAATGTACTGACGAGGCTAGAGTGACTTGGATCATTCCTACCACTTCTTGTCGGGGCCAACCCATCAACCTCGTCGAAAAATATTATTGCTGGTTTCTTCGCTTTCGCTTCCCGAAAGAGATTAATCAATCTACTCTCAGATTCCCCAACCCATTTGCTGAGACATTCTGCCCCGTTGACCATGAAGAAGGTTACCTTACTACCCGCCAAACAGCACTCTTCTGCTAACGCTCTGGCCAACATTGTTTTACCAGTCCCGGGGGGGCCGGAAAACAAAACACCGCGTGGAGGAGAGATGGACAGCTTCGAATACAGTGACGGATATAGCAGTGGTAGCAACACCATCTCTTTCAAGACATGAATGTGATGTTCTAAGCCACCAATTCCTCGGAAGCCGACTGGTGCCCTACTGTGATATTCGTTCCCAAATTTTCCAACGTTTCCTTTCCAACCGCTGTAAGCACTCGCGTTAGCTTCGGGGGAAGAGTTGTCGCTTTCGTCCCCTTTGCGAGAAGCCATCACTGGAACTCGGGAAAAGTACATAAGCAATAGAAAACTAATCTAAGTGAATGTAGTATAACAACTAAAAATACTTTGAGGCACCAAGATCCTCACAACAACACATTTGCACGTGGTTTTTTTCCAAAACCTTTTACTGATATGAATTAGAAACGTGGGCTTAAGGTGTACTTAGCAACATACGTACATAATATCAACTTCTTCCACGCATTTTTCATCATATGCGCGTATTCGTTTCCAAACCCATATGAGTTCTCCTTTTCTTCCATTAGGGGAAATGTTCTTCTCTTCTCAATTTCAACGTCTTCGTTAAGCCCAAAGTTGATATCTTCTTCACGTTACATGCCTTCTCCGGGTTGATCTCTTTCCTGACTTTCTCCTTCCCCAGATTTGCCTCCCGTACGCTCGCTGGTCCCCATAGACCATTCTTCTTCACGCATAAGGCAGTGCTGATCTTCCTTTTCCCTTCCCCTCTCTGTCACCAAGCTGATTTCCTCTGCTTTCACTCCATCTTCCGCAGCACCACTTGATTTCATCTGCTTCTCGGACTCTTCGCATTCCTGTAGGAGTTCATCTAGAAGTTTTCTCACTTCCCCTTGTACAGCAGCATCTTCCAGGTTCTCTTCCTCGCTTTCGCTAAAGGCCCACTCCTTTGGAGACGCCAAGAAACCTCCAGGTGAAGGTGTTTTGGGAGCATTTCTTTTGGATAGCTCACGAGGCGGCGTTCCCATACGTTTCTCTTCCTCCAGTTCTAGCGGCAATTCTTCCCCGTCGCCATATTCTTCACCGTCATCTACCGAGGTCGAATCGGAATCTGCTGCAAGCGAGTCGGCTAAGCGGCACGTTTTCTTCTCCATTTCATCGAAATCATCCGTTCCGGAATCACTGCACTGTCTCTTCATGACGTGTTTCTTCGACTCATCCATTTCTTCTCTTGCTCATGTAGGCTGAAAATTATAAGAACCTGAAAAGCTTCATACTGACTCCGTAGCATTTGTGTGGGCAAGGAATGGGTACTTGATTTTGGGTATTATTGTTCAGGTACTGAATAAGTAACGGATAAGTATTTAAAGGGATACTACCCCTGAAGTTCGCAAATGACATGCGTGCGAGACTGCAACGAACGTTTACTTACCACTTCAACATGTTCTCCTACGTACTTTTGTAACTGTCAAAATCTCATAATTTTGACAGTTCATGTTATATATATATAAGTATACATACGATAATCAAATGAGATAACGTTGATTATCATGACATACATACGATATGCATACGTTCATCGATGGAGAAAAAAATTACTGCTTTAACATGTTTCGATATGTATCTTGACAACTGCCAAAGTCTCGTTCTTTTTGACAGTGTTTGATATGCAGACCATATACATTCGTTAACAAGTAGAGAACAGCAGATTACCACGACATACATATGGTATACATACGTTCAACGATAAAGAAAAAACGTTAATTATCATTTCATTCGCGCTTCTTCTTCTTCTCTTTCTTCTGCTTCTTTTCTGCCTTCTTCTTCTTCTTGTCCTTAGTGCTACCAGTCGCACCTCCTTTCTTACTGCCACCTTGGCCGCCTCCGACGATTTCCTTGTGGCGCGGACCAGCCTCTTCGATAGCTTGGCCGGCATCTCCAGCAGGAGGAGCGGAGGCCGAAGCATGATCTTCTTCTCCCGGTAGCGCCTTCTTCTTCCCCACTTTCTCTTCCTCATTCTCTTCCTCTTCTTCGCCCATCGTATTTTTCATCACCTTCTCAGCCTCTTTTTCCTTTTCCACCTCCTCAACCTTCTTCTCCTTCTCCATCTGCTCCTCCTCCATCTTCGTCTTCTCTTCTTTTTTCCCAACCACATTCTCCTTTTTCTTATGCTTCTTCTCCTTCTTTTCCTTCTTCTCCTTCTCCTTCTTTTTCTCTTCCTTCTTCTTTTCTTTCTTCATTCGCTTTCGATCTTTCTTTTCCTGTTCCTTCTCCTTCCGTCGTAGGTTCTCCTCTTCCTGCTGCTGCCGCACCTTCTTCTCGCGCTCCACCCGCTCTTGTTGATCTCGCTCCTTTTTCTGGCGCTCCTCCAACTCCTGCTGCTCGCGTTTCTTCCTCTCGCGCTCCTCCTGCTGTTGTTGTTCCCGTTCTCTCTTCTGTCGCTCCTCCTTTTCTTTTTGCTCTCGCGCCTGCCTCTCCCGATCCTCCCTCTCTGCCTTCTCCTGCTCTTTCTGGCGTTCCACCTGCTCTTGTCGCTCCTTTTCCTGCTTCTGTCGTTCCTCCTGCTCCTGTCGCGCCTTTTCCTGCTTCTTTCGTTCCTCCTGCTCCTGTCGCTCCTTTTCCTGCTTCTCTCTCTCCTCTTTCTCCTTCTGTTCCTTCTCCAGCCTCTTTCTTTCTTCCACATCTTCACCTTCTTTCTCCTGCTGCTGTTGTTGAGCATCCCTTTCTCTGCTGTCCCGTCCACCTTCCTTCTTCTTCTCTTTCTCCAACTCCTTCTTCTTCTCATCCTTCTTCATTCCACCTTGTTCTCCACCTACCTCCTTCCTCGTCTTCTTCTTAGGCGAAAACGCCGAGGAGTTGTCTTCGTCCATGGGCCTTTTCTTGGATCCCCGCTCGGTCGTTCTTCTCGCTTGTTTAGCTGCAGCAGACGCTCCGGTGGACTGTCGTCGTCGCTTCTTTCCCCCTTTGCTGGCGGCTGAACAAGGAAAATAAATGCGTAACAAATTTTTTAAACATCTATATTTTTTAACATCTATAGCTAGTGTCAGAAGAGATGTTCTCCTCCGTCATATGTATTGAACATCTCTTGCGAATGTAGAATGCGAAAGCCTCACCTTTTCCCTTTCCGTCGTCGCTGCTGCTGCTGGAGCTACTGCTGCTGCTGCTGGAGGAGTCTTCGCTATCGCTGCTGCTACTGGCGCTCCTGCTCGGCAGTCGTTTCTTCTTCGTCCCCGTATCCAGCGATTGCTCGACGATCGTGTTGTTGTCGTCGTCATCATCTTCCAAATTCCCCAAGGCGCGTTCTTGAGGAGGTGGCGGACTTCGATCCTTGCTGGTCTCCATTCGTTTCGCTCGCCTTTCGTCCATCCACTTGTCAAGCGCTAAAAAATGAAACATATTAGTTCCCGAAGTGGTTCTGTTGTTGAAGGATCTGTAACTTTCCCCCCCCCCCCTCGAACCTGTCTCTTCCCCCCCCCCCCCCCCCTCGAACCTGTCTCTTTCCCCCCCCCCCCCTCCCTTCCCCCCTTCCCCCGCCCTTCGCAATTGATTCGACAAACATAACACATCGCGTTCTGTTCTGCTTTGTGATGCCGATGCGAACTTTGGTAGTCGACGAGGAAAACTTCGTGAGCACAGGTGTCATCAGTGTCGGCCACGGCGTCTTCATCGAAAGCCATTTCCTGCATCCGCTTCTCAAACGCCGCTTTCTTCGCGTTGAAGAGCTTCTTCCTGGATGGTCCCCAGTTGTAGCCGGCTGTAGTTGTCGATCTGTGCATCTTCTTGTATACACCAGTGCACGTGTTCTTCAGATGTGCCTCGAAAATCGCGCGTGTTCTGTCCTTGGCGGCCGATCCGGCAGGAATCTTCGCGTAATTCACCTTCATACCCACCTGGACCCCCTGAAAAGTATAAGCACATAGCATTAGTATAGCGCAAAACATTGCCGTAAGTTATGATACTCCTATCAAAGTAAGCGAATATTCTCCAACATCCATGATACTCTATTAAAGTAAGCGAATATTCTCCTTCATCCACGACTTTATTTATTTCACTTACCTCCGCGATGTAGCGACTGTTGCCGTTCAGAGCTGTCTGAGGATATCTTCCGTAGGTGAGGCAGCAGAAGGCTTCCTTCGTTCCCAAGAGCTGGTTGCCCTTTTCACGCAGACCTTCACCGCACAGATGCCAGATGAAGCTAGCGATGAAATCGCTGTAGCGCGAATTGTGATACGGGATCACCCCGAAGAAGGTGAATTTCTTGATGAAGAAATCCAGACGTTCAGCGGATATGTAGAACATTTCGCAGTCCAATGAACATGGCTCCATCAACTCACGAGACGAACCACCACCCTCAATCGGAAGAAGTTCGTCCTCGACCGCGAGTGGTAGCCGCAGGTGGAAATCAATCACAACCGCTTTGCCATCTCTTTCCCCAACTTGAGCCACGTAGTTGATCGTTGTTACCAGTCGTCCTGAGCACAAGGGCGGAGAGATGTAATAACCAAACCAGAAGCTGAGCCGTTTGCTTTCTCTCCCTGGCGTCAGAAGATGAACTCTTGCCTCCTTGATGTCTAGAGGAACCAGTATCGGCGTGCGACCTTTTCTCTTTCTTTTCCCAAGCTTGCAAACGAACTCATCCGAATCGAACGTGGTCAACTGGATCTTACACTTCCCACGACGCTTTTCTGCGATCATGAAGCGTTTCTTCGTCACACCTGCAGCACCTTGCTTCGCGCTTTCGTCGAACTCCGGGACTGCTTTTGCGTTTCCTCTTTGCAGAAGCGCTGTGATGTCCGCCCGTTCCTTCTTCACGTTGATTTGCTGGCTCTTCTTTTCCTTCTGCGAACCAGAAAGGGGAATAGTCGCCGATGATGCACAAACGCTCTTGATAGCTTCATCTATTCCCCGTGTAGTGGTGGACGTTGTCGTTGATGTGGATGGCTGAAATGGAAAACGTAAGGTGGAAGAATACTTCTACTATCTAACTATTCTATCTCTTCCTGTCATCGGAAGATAAATTATGGGCTTGTTTGCATTTGTGACTAAGATAGTTACGACATCTCTGAATATCCGATAATATCTAACTGTACGTTAAAGAGATACGTTTTTTTACCTTCGTTTCCAACGAGGAGCTCGTAGACGCACCATCGACTTTCGAGTGCACCAGAGATTGCTCCTTCTCTTTCCCGTCCTTGCTGGTCTGCGTCTTCGACTCGGCTGATGTACCACCAGTGGAACCAGTTCCGTGAACTGTGATATTCGACCTTCTCTTTCTCGAAGATGAAGATGATTGGCTTTCTGAAGAGTCAGACGAGTCATCCGAACCGCTTGATGAAGAGCTGCTGGATGAGCTGGAAGTGGATGATGACGAAGAGTTGTCGCTTTCTTTCGAAACACCACTCTTCACAACACTGCTACTCGTGGCCTTCGCAGTACTCCCTTTCTCTTCCACTTCTTCTTCGTTCTTCTCTCCCTCCCCTTTCTTTGCCAATTCCGTATTCATTTCTCCCTCTTCTCTTCCACCTTCCACTCCTTCTCCTACTGCTTCATTTTCTCCACCTTCAGTCTCATCTTCTTCATCCTTCTTCTCTTCGTCTTCCACTGTCGACTTATCTACCTTCTTCTTGCGCCCCTTCCTTCGCTTCTCTTCGTCTGACTCATCACCACTTCCAGAGCTTGAGGAGGAGGATGATGAGGAAGATCCTGAAGAGCTCGATGAACTGGAGGAACTGCTGCTGTTGCTGCTACCTCCACCACCACCGCCTCCTCCTCCTCCTGTGCCTTTACCTCCACCGCCTTTGCCGCTTCCTCCTTTTCCACCTCCCGCTCCGGCGCAAGCGATGATCTTACTATCGTTTTCAGCTGATGGTTGAGAGCGGACGATACGATGCTTCTCTTTCGCCTTCTGAGACGGTGTCACCAGCCCCCGCTCCTTTCTACTTCTAAGCCGTTTCTTCGGGAACCTGGAACTTCCGTTTCCTTCCTTGATCCATTCCACTGCTCCTTCTCGGCAAAGAGTTCCGTTCTTCTTCTCTTCCGGGGATTGGTAGAGAAAGTCTTCGCACACGGCAGGCGGAAGACCAGGTCCGTCAGGTTCGACCTCCGTCGTCAGACATGAAGCCAACCATAAGTTCACCTTCTGACGAACGAAGAGACGGTGGTTGAAAGCTGAGAAAATGGCTGGTCTGCAGGGGTTGTAGATGCCGAATAAGTCGCGACAAACCTTCGCCTGTTCTCTCCACCTGTCTTCGTCACTGTGCAGCTTCTGAGTTGGAGATGGGGACCGGTTCAGTGACTTCGTCTTCACATTTGCTGATGGCGACGCTGAAAATGGCTCTAGTCGTATCGCCTAACATGTCGAGTTTACAAGATGAAGAGTAAGTCAAAGAACAAAATGATTCGGAATATCGATGCAAAGGCGATATAAACTTGGAAATTGAGGGTACATAAGTCTCGCCTGTTATCATTTCACATAAGAATGTTGAAAACCATTTTACTCTTTGACATAGTGGACATTGAAAACCTCGCAACTGCGATCATTGCAAACCGTTCACCATCCTTCCCCATTTCCCCTCCACCCGAACCGCCTAACCCCAAACCCCAACCCCCTCCCTTTCTTCCCCCCTTTGTTGACAGCCACACCTATCACTTCCCTTTCTCTTTATATACTTTTACATTACATAGAATGAAACTCTTACTTACCTGACTTTTCCCCCGCCGATGCTCCGTCCAGTGGCGACGTAACGCCGAAACGTCCCGCTATCCCTTCCAACAGCTGTCTGATCGGCCGAATGTCTTCCTGGACTGTTGTGGCCAGTTTTCGTAAGCCTTCCTCCTGCTGAGTGGAAATCTGAAATAATTGGCCAGACCGTAGTGAAGTTGTACACTGGGATACGATCGTCTACAGGTGTCGTGAAACTGATTTATCTCTTTCTATAACTGCAAGAGATTGTCGTACCTGAGAAACCGCTTCCTTAAAGTTGGTCTCCAACTGCTGCTGTCCACTCAACACATTCGTCGACTGGCAGGCGATGCTCTGAAGGTCTTTCTGCAGCTCCCGGTCTCTGTAAGCAAAGCTTGCAAGTTGTAGTGGTCGTGTGCAAAGGGGAAGCACAGAAGATTGTACTAACAATTCCGTGCGTTCCTGCTGCCGCTTGCGCTCCTCCTGCAGCTCCTTCTGTTTCGCCTCCTTCTGCTGTGCAGCAGTCATCTCTCCCGTCTCGTTTTCACCAGCTCCGGGCGCTGACGTGATCGGCGTCACTTGGGGAGTCGGAGCAGAGATTCCTTGGGGAGCAGCGCCGTTCGCAAGGACGGGAGTGGACTGGGCCTGCGGACCGTTGCTAGATGCCGCTCCTGTCGTTCCAGCTCCACTGTTCTCTTTCTTCTTCTTCGCCGCAGCCGCCGCCCGTTCCCGTAGAGCTTTCTGTTGAAGGCGTTTCTGCTGCTTCTTCAGTGCCCGCTCCTTTGTCAACTCCTTCCTAGTCAAAGTTTGACGCACCGTCGCTTTTCCACCCTTCCTCTTCTCCTGCTTTTTCGAAGCAGCTGCGGCCTTCCCCCCGACTGCCTTGTCGCGTTCGTGAGCTTTCATGCGGGTGGCGACGAGGGGATCTCCTCCTTCCTCGAAGAAGCCGCCACTGGGCGTGACCACCTGCTTCAGCTTAGCAGGAGAAAGAGAACTTCTCTCTTGCTGACTCGGTTGCTTCTCTGCAGAAGAAGGAAGAGATTTGGTAGGTCCCGCCGCATTTCGCATCTGCTCTCGTTGGCGCAGAAACTCGGCACTATTCACAGACTTCTGCTTCTGCTGCTGCGGGGATAGCTCCGTGAAAAGTGGTGGCCCTGAATGGAGAAAAAGGTTGGTAACTGAATCACTTTAAAGGGAAACATCTACTAGCAGCAAATTTTTCTGCAACCACTAACTTACCTTCCGGTTGGTGACTGGGCATGATCAAAGTGCGTCGAGTCGGCTGTCTGCTTTGCACGCTTCCGCCGGCACGAGATGATGAGGCAGTATCCTGGACCCGTTTCTCCACTTAAATGCAAACAAGGACACAAAATTACTGCTACATATACAGGAGATACTTCTACTATTTGTCTATGAATTGTTGAATTAAAAACTTTCTTAATATTACCATTCTATATGTTCAAGAGAATTATCTTTCGATAACTTAAAGAGAAAGAATCGTATAACATTATCTAACATTGCATTACGTTTGAGGTGTTTCACGGCGATTTCCATGTTTATCGCACCCTTGGCGCTCAGAATCTCGTAGTCGTAGCACAGGAGACGCGGATCCACTTCGCACATTTCAGCCAACGTCTGATGATCGGCCGGCTTGATCACGCGACTGCATTGCTTGATGAGAAAGATGCGACGGCCCAGGATCTTGTGATAGCCTCGGAAACAGCCACGCTGAACGGATAGAAACTCGACCATCAGCAGCTCGTTGTACGACAACACCGCTTCGTTTCGGATATCCATCTATTTCAGAAAAAGATTTTGCAGCAAAAGTATGAATAAAAACTTATAATTTTCCTAAAAATGCATAAATTTATTCCCAAATACCCTCTGCATGCTGCTGGCGAGATTCTCCAAACGGGCGTACTCCTGCTGTCTCATGGAACTGTACATCGGTCGAGATTCATCCGGCTTCGGTTTCTCCAGATACGGTGACAGCTCCAACGGTTGAAACAGGTACTACAGAAAGAGAAAGAGAACAACAACTTTCAGATGAAAGATGACTGTACTTGAGCAACAATAGATCAAAGCAATGTCAAACTTCAAATCTACAAAACAAATAAGAAAGAGTACAGTGAAAACGTACCGCCGGGAAGAAGTCGTTGACCCACTCGTGTTTGTAACGACCCAGAAGCGGAAAAACGGCACTGTAGTAAACGCCGGACCAGCGCATCACCCCGTCTCCGCTCTGCAGTCTGCAGGCTCTCTCTTGCTGCTGCTTAACCTCCTCCGTCGTAGCTTGTCTAACCTAAAAAAAAAACTACGGATATAAAATATCTTACAACTCAATGAAGAGAATAATCTCTTCATTATAACACAAGAGATACCAACAAGAATTATTATTGTAATAAACATTGTTCACGTACATACCCTCGCGATCACTGCGGTGACTTCCTTCCCCTCTTTCAGGTCTCCGAAGAGGCAGTGGTCGCCGGATTCAAAGCGCGGAGTACTGTGGAATGCGATCGACAAGGGGTCGTACTTCTTGGGGTCGACCAGCGCAGTGAGATTGCCGGAAGGAGCTAAACCGGTATCTGGACCAAGCTGACGAATGAGCTCCTGCCTTGGTTGATTTAGCTTCTCTTCGACGGCCCTTTCTTTAGCTGCCTGTTGTCGAGTGCGGCGCCGAGATTCGCCGGTTCCCTCCGAAACAGGGTGGCTAAGACGAGTAGCCGTGGTGGAAGCATTGGAAGCAGCACTTCGCAGCGAGAACCTGTCATCTTCCTTTGCCGGCGAAGGATCCTGAAAAAATGAATTACCCAGTTAGAGATACCCATACACTAAGCATTAAACTGACTACCTCTAACGGACGCAATTTGTGCCAAAAAAATTGTTGCTTACTGTAGCAAAGAGAAATACGAAAAGCAGGCCGCATGAATAATCCATAAAAAATTCCATTCAATAACAAAAGCAGATGTCTCAAGAACGCCGGTACTACTCAGTATCGCGATTAGGTGGGGGACCATGCAGTGTTCCGTCAGTATTTTCGTCGTTCCAGGGCAACTGATTCCCATATGCCTCATCAAGCACACGGTCCAGCTTGTCTGCAGCGGCATACAAACAAACAACCACAAACTGACCAACAAGCCACTGCCAGGGAGGAAGTCGTGGAGGCCAAGCTAGCAAAGGAAGAGGAGGCTTCCGTAGGGGCATGCTTCTTTAGAAAGAGAGGCTATCGCTTAGAGAGGCAAGAGTGGTGGGAACTATCAAAGCAACATTCGAAAGTTAGTCCTTTAGGCTCGATGGAGGGTGGGGATATACGAAATACCTACGCTCACACCACAGTGCAATGTTCCAGAAAGTCATAATAACTTGACAAGAAAACATACCAAATAAATCCCACGGTGAAACGTAATAAATCCCACGGTGAAACGTTTGCATACAGATTGAGAAAAGAATGTATGACAGTATGGTAAGCATATTATTCCGTTTCCCAGCCTACTAGTAATGAGAACCTGGTTTGGTACACAGAAAATAGAAGGAAAGAGAAGGGCATAACGCGAGGGATTATACGGTGACCCCAATCTATTGATGGTGAATTACGCAGTACACTGCACTCTGACAACCTGGTATCGTTCACCACCCACTGCGACCCCCCCTCTAACTAATCAAACGGACATTCTCAACTCTTACGCATGGGTGAGCAGAGAGCGCACTGTGTTATTCGTTAGATAAAATATGGTATTGATATGGAAAAAGTATGCAATCAGTGCGATTCACTAATGTTCTACAATGGGGGGAGGGGGGGGGGAATAGCAACAACAAAGTATAAACACTGGTTGGTAACATCTCCTCTACACTTGGAAAAAGAAATTCTCTTCTAAACTTAGAAAGAAAAGTTCTCCTGCTTCTAATAAATGCGATATCCATTGCTTATTTCACCTGCTGCTTTGAAGCGGTGTCCTTGTCGTTCTCCTCCTCCTGATCAGACAATTCCCTCTCTGTTGTCAACGCCGCCTCCGCTGGCTTCTGTGCGACCTCTTCAGCTGTGTTCGTTCCCGATGTTCCCTTAAAAAAATCATTTACTGAAATGATAAGTTCTCTTTCAAAAGGACAAAGAGAAGTTCTGTATGTGTAAGGTGAATATTTGCAAGATATAATGATTGAGAAGTAAGGATAACTGCACTCACCAGCCGTTGAGAATCAATCATCTCCGTCTCCTCCTGATCTCTAGCGTCTTCCGACGGTTCCTTCAGTTCCCCCTTTTCTCCTGATGAGTCTTGCCAATCCTCCTCTTCCTCTTGCTCAGTGCGTTTCTCCTATGGGCAGTAACAAAGAGATAAACAATTTACTATGTTACTGATGGCAAGATGTCTCCTTTTGCAAAGAAAGGTCAGGAGGTAAAATGAGACACCTCTTTCCACCTATGACCCTTTGTGAGATATGTGAGATAAGCGACAGTAACAGCAATCACCTCCTCATCCTTCTCCTCATCGCTATCTGAAGTCTCTCCCTGCCGTGTCTGTCCATCACCCTCTCCTCCTGTTTCCTCCGGAGCCTGCTCCTCTTCCCCTGCTCCTCCTGCTGCTTCCTCTACTCCTCCTCCTTCCGGAGACTCCTCCTCTCCTCCCGTAGATGCCACTCCTCCACCTCCTGGAAACTCATCCTTCTCCTCTTCGTCGTTGTTTCTGTCCTAAAAAAACACATATACAACTGAAAAGTCTCTACCTTATACCAAATGTGAATATGAACATCAACCACCACCACCACCACCACAAGTATTTTATATTTTTAAGAAAAACGCTACTACTGTCGAAAGGGAATGTGAAGTTTTGAAATAGAAATATACCCTACATTCATCTCCTCCTGTTGATTCGAGCCATTCGTAGTCATGGCTGATCGTTCCAGTTTGCTGAGTTCCCGAATAACAGTAGAGTGACTGATCAGCCAACCCGGCAGCTGACGAACCAGTTCAGTAGAAAGGCGGCAAATATGACGTCTGTGTTCTGCAGATAGAAGAGAAATAAAAGAGCGTTCCTCTTCGGAATAAGGAAAGCGAGATGGAATGGCTCCACCGTGATAGAAACCTCCACCAGGACTGGCTATCCAATGACTAAACAACGCAAAAACAAACTATACGATAATTACTAAACCACGCAAAACTTTCTAAGCAGTCTGAAAAATGCATTGAATAACACCCCTACCTAGCACTCACTGGTACACTACATTCAAAGAGAGAAAACTTGGAACCAACAGAGACTTTCTGTCTGTGACAACAGCACAGTTTCTCTCTGTGAACATGAATCAGTACTTGTGATCAGTACTAGGACACAGTTATGTGCAACACATTCAAAAACTGTGATACAATTTGACATGATGCTCAATCATAGAAAGTAAAGAAAAGAGAGCTACCTGTAAAATTGTTCTTCACTCCACAAATTGAGCTTGGGTGTCCTCTGTTTGTCTAAGCAAAAAACAAAGCTCGTTTAAAGTAAAATCAAGCAACAGCAACACCTAGAAATGATCAGGCAACAGGAGCCTAATAAACACGCCCAAAAAATAAGTATGGAATAAAAGCATTATAATAGGTAATTAAATACTTACTACAATCAAAAAGGATAACGCAAACCTCTTACATATTCCGTTTTCATAAGGCATCCATCCAGCAACAGTTAGCGCTGATAGTTGTACATAAATAATCAAAAACACTGGAATAAAGAAAGTTTCTTTTGTTTTGTTCCGTTTTGTTTTTTTTTACAAATGCGCAGTTTTTCATACTGTACTTTTACCAAGGTAAGTTTGCAATAAGAAGGGGTCCCGACACGATAGCAATTAACAAAATAAAAAAGAAACTTATTCTTCCTTAGCGTAAGGACGAAATTCTCTTTCCATTCACAGTTCCCTTTCTTTGTGTGTGTGTAATGGTCATTCAATATCTCTCACTTCTCTACCTTCTTTCGGAGAAAGGCAAAATTCCTTCCTTCACTATCAGTTATGTGATAAATCGGTTGCCAACCAAAGCCTCTATCCCTATCCCTTTCCCTATCCTTGTTCCGACACGCAAGCAATAAGCAATTAAAAAAAAGAGAACGTTGTTCTCATTCTTTGCGTATGGATGAAATTCTCTTTCCATTCACAGTTCCCTTTCTTTGTGTGTGTGTAATGGTCATTCAATATCTCTCACTTCTCTACCTTCTTTCGGCGAAAGGCAAAATTCCTTCCTTCACTATCAGTTATGTGATAAATCGGTTGCCAACCAAAGCCTCTATCCCTATCCCTTTCCCTATCCTTGTTCCGACACGCAAGCAATAAGCAATTAAAAAAAAGAGAACGTTGTTCTCATTCTTTGCGTATGGATGAAATTCTCTTTCCATTCACAGTTCCCTTTCTTTGTGTGTGTGTAATGGTCATTCAATATCTCTCACTTCTCTACCTTCTTTCGGCGAAAGGCAAAATTCCTTCCTTCACTATCAGTTATGTGATAAATCGGTTGCCAACCAAAGCCTCTATCCCTATCCCTTTCCCTATCCTTGTTCCGACACGCAAGCAATAAGCAATCAAAAAAAAGAGAACGTTGTTCTCATTCTTTGCGTATGGATGAAATTCTCTTTCCATTCACAGTTCCCTTTCTTTGTGTGTGTGTAATGGTCATTCAATATCTCTCACTTCTCTACCTTCTTTCGGAGAAAGGCAAAATTCCTTCCTTCACTATCAGTTATGTGATAAATCGGTTGCCAACCAAAAGCCTCTATCCCTATCCCTTTCCCTATCCTTGTTCCGACACACAAGCAATAAACAATCAAAAAAAAGAGAACGTTGTTCTCATTCTTTGCGTAAGGATGAAATTCTCTTTCCATTCTAAGTTCTCTTTATTTATGTGTGTAATGACCATCTTTTATTTCTCTACCTTTTCCATACAAAGGCAACTTCCATTTACTATCACGTATGTGATAAATCGGTAACATACCAACTTACCCTTTTGCCAAACCCCTATCCTTTCCTGTCCTGTTTCCTGTATGCTGCACAAACATTTAGGTCTTTTAAAAGGACGGAATATTACAAAGAAAACTAGAAACAATTTTTTAAAAATTAAAATTTCGCTTCTTTTACTCCTCATTTATAAAATTACATTCTCTTCCAAATAGTGAAATGAATAGTAACAGGGAGTATTCCTTTAGAATAGATGAATACGACATAACATTCCACTACTCCGCTAATCGGGGATATAATGAAAGATGTCTTATGAAAGGTAAATTATAGAAAAGAGATTCTCCAAATAAGGTTGAACGTATATATTCAGATCGATCACTCTACCTAACCACTCTAGCAACAAATTTCACGCAGCCTCTACATCTGCTCCTCTTTCAGCTACTTTTTCATTTCCTATCCAAAACTTCATTCCGTTAATCTGGGTTTCCCCAAACTATACAGCTATAGATCTATTCTGACCGATTGATTACTCTACCACTTCATTAATAATAATTCCTAGTTGCCCACCTATCTGCTACCTTAATGTCTGCATCTCTTCAGTCTCTAATGATGCCTATTCCTCTTCCTCTTTCAATTCCCATTCGCCTACTTAACTATTAATAGATGTTTCGCCTCTATGTTGTACCTATTCCTTCTTCTCTATCACTTACCATTCTACTACGTATCTAAACTAGAAATCTTTCTTCTTAATCCTATTATCTGCACTTCTTTCACTTTATCACTTTCACTATATCACCTCTCATCACACTGAAACTAGAAATCTTTCCTCCGTCATTACTTCAGTCGCATATCTATCTGCTCCTTTTTATCTTCCCATTCCACTAACTTAACTCTCCCCCCCCCCTCAAATGTTGCTGGAGAAATTTTCGTCACCTATTACTACACACACAACTACTAGTCTTCTCCTTCCACCTGTTAATGGAGAACAATCAACCATCTCTTACTACGCACATTTTTTTTTTTTTTTTTATTTAAATTTCTCTACTCCTTTCTCTTTCACCTACCACTAAGTAGATAAAATCCTCTTACCTACACCAAATTAATGATTTATCACTAATTCAAACTGCAGGTACTATTTTAGGTTTAGAGATGCCCTCTGCCATGCTGCCAGAACACTAAAGTACACAAAGGCTCATTTATCAAAGGGAAACAAATTACTACTTACGGAACAATATCATCTCCTACCAACGCTGTATAAAAATCCTCTAAATGAAGTTAAAAAAAGAAAAAGAACCAAAAAAGTGTGCCTAACAAAAGTATCTGCAACATAACCGCAACACAAGCTAATAGACAGTATAACTCATAACTGAAAACTTCTTCTCTTCAGCCAGAAAGATAACTCGGAGACAACACATTTACTGTTGCCACACTCCATACTTATCGAGGTGGGTTCGAAGATAGCAACTTAATAATCAAGGAGAAAAAGAACACAAAAAAGTAGCACCTCCTTTCATCGGAGTTGCCAAAAAAACAGAAAACAGGCAAAAAAATGGTAAACTTCTTCTCTTTTTCAACCAAAAAAAAAATGAGAACATTACCTGAAAATTCCACCTGAACTTTTTCGGCAAAACCGATTTTTATCACGCGGAAAATCTCATAAAAAACACCCTCTTTACAAAAATGAAAAAAAAACATCACCATCACACACATGTGTTTTAGGGTGCTGTAAG
>JASAMW010004466.1:0-95651 GCA_030247985.1 Epsilonema sp. ZAB3_2 | reverse complement strand
GGTGACAACTGCCAGCGACTGGATGGATGGTTCACATCGATCAAATTGACATCATCTCGTCACCGAACATATGTAGTTGACATCAAATTTTGACTGCCATTGCATTTTCGATCAACCCTCAAACCCTGTTTTCGGTTATTGACGCGGTGTGAAGTGTGAAAAGTTGCTTGCAAGAAGAAGCCATGACAACTACTTGTTTATTGTTCAATGGGCTCATGCATAATAAACAGAAAGAAAAGAAGTAACACGTAACACTACACACACAAGCGTACGCCATATTCACAGTCACACGTAAAAAGTTGTGTCTTCTTGTGAAGTCGGCCACCGGCACGAACCACTTCCGTTCGTCGTGCAATTTGACTGCACACATACAGTACATTAGGGTACTATAGTCTGGCCAATTGCAGTTGGCACCTGAACTCAAGGCGCATTGCGTAAAATAGATTTACAAATGCGGATTTCTGTCCACGCTTCGTGTACTCCTATTTAGCAGAAGTACATGCAAACTACGCAACTCGCCTTGAGTTCAGGTGCCAACTGTTATTGGCCAGACTATAGCAACTAGCAATCCGTATACTTTTACAGAGACAAAATTTTGTCACTCAAGAAATGACAGTCGGATATCGCGATCGTCCATTCCTCTGCCTGCTATTCAAATGGCGCGGAAGTGTGTGGAAGAGCATTTACCCATCCTACTTCACCTTCCTTGTTATCTACTATGCCATCAACCTCATCTATCGATTTGGGATGGGTCCAGGTGCCCAACTGTATTTCGAGAAAATGGTCCTTTTCTTTCAGAGCAGTCATGGCTTTATTCCCATACAGTTTCTACTTGGTTTCTTTGTGAGTGCCGTTGTAGCCAGATGGTGGCAGCAGATCTATTGCGTGGCTTGGCCTGATAAAGTTCTAATCATGATCACTGCTAATATCCCAGGTTTGCTAGTGTCAAACAGTACGTGCCGTTCCACGTATCGTAAACGGTGAAAAATTTCAGAAGCTATGTATGTCTGCTTTCCAGGAAATGATGAGGATTCTTTGCGAATTCGTCGCACCTTTGCGCGGTATCTGAATTTGGTGAATGTGCTTGTTTGGAAAGAAGTTAGTTTGGAGATTAAGAAGCGTTTTCCGACGGATGACCACGTGTTCAAGTCAGGTCTAATGACGGAAACCGAATACACCAGATATTTGGCCACCAACGGCGATCAAGGTCGTTGGTTTCTCCCAGTGAGCTGGATGATAAGTTTGCTGCAGAAATGCCGAGAAGAGAATCGACTCTCAGATTTTGCTTATCAAAAAATTTTGGACGAAATCTGGGAATTTCGATCCGCCACCGCAATGATGACTTTCTACGACTGGATTAGCATTCCGCTAGCTTACAATCAGGTTGTCACTGTAGCCACCTATGGTTACTTTGCTCTGTCTGTATTCGGGCGACAAAGTTTACGAGCGGAAAGTGAACTAGCGCCGGACATCAACTGGTACTTCCCTCTATTCACAACGCTGGAGTTCATCTTTTATGTTGGCTGGCTGAAAGTTGGAGAAGAATTGAGGTACAGTAAACCGAAGGAATTTGTTTTCACATGACTTAAGAGAAATTTTCCAACTTTCAGGGTTCCCTTTGGCGAAGATGATGAGGACTTAGACATGAATTACATTCTGGACCGGAATATGCAAGTGTCATTCATGCTGGTCGATGAATTGAACCGGCAGAGATTTGCGCCCACCAGAGTACGTACATATGTAGGAAATCCATTTCAAAAAGTCAAATTGAAATAACAGCTGTAATCATTTTTGCTTTGGGTGTACTGTACTGTACGCACGCATACATAAGTAATAATGTCGTGTGACTTGTTTTCAGGATGCCTTTTGGAATGAGGCCAAACCAGCGCTACCCCATACCAAGGCTTCACTCAAGATCAAAGAAAAGAATCCGCCACCACAATGGCGTCTCAGCGATGTGACAGTGTCACCAGAGGACATGGAAGTCGTAGATCAGAGTAAACTTCGTCCAAAAACCGTGCATTTTGGCAACAAAGTCGACCTGTTTGAAGAGGGCTTGCAAACAGAAGGGAATTTCGAAAAGCCAAAATCGGGAAAAATTACACCCATGAAGGTAAATTCTGGCGTACATACATAACATTGTACATACAGTACGTACGTACATACGTAGCATACATTCATTTATCGTTCATTGTTCAATATGGGTACCATCTTCTTCAGATTGAACCACTGATGATCGAAGACACAGGACCTTTGGTTAGCAAACGAAACAGCTTATCAGTGATTGATTAGTGCAGCGCCAAAGAGCAAAGCAACTCAGCAAGATGTGCAGTGGTGTACGAATGTACAATAATACACTCGGTGTGTGTATAGTATCGGTACCTATAGTGAGTTGATTGATCGCGCGCACACATCAATATTCAATAAATCAATAATTCAATACATAATGGTTGGACAGTCGGCGGCTTCGTACTGCAGAATTCGCTGTACCAGCTGGCGTTCCAGGTTGGGCTTTTCCGCCTCGACCAGCGACTGATGCCGATTGGTCAATCGCAACTGCGCCAGGTCATGCGCAGAAGAGCTGGATGCCGCCATCGCAGTTGGCGCGGCGAAAAGCCGAGTGTCGATCTGACGATCGTGCGATATCAGACTTTTGTCGCTACCGGCCGGTGCGTAATCGTAAAACGACGGGGCGCCACCGCCGACGTTTTTCGAACTCGAACCGCTCGTCGCGTATTCATTCTCGTACGCCACCGATCTTATTCCGTCACCGTTTCTCAGGGAAGAAACTTCAGTTGTAGGCGAGTGACGCGGAGGAATAATTTGGTCGCGACTACGGCAGAAGAAGAGGCGGGGCAGTCCTCTTCCGATCACTGCGGGCAATGGCGGCGGAGGTGCAGCGGCGACGATGGTGGGTGACGACTCGCTTTCATTGGACGAACGGTCGGCGGTGACACGCCACGGGATGAGCGACGACGTCGAGTCTGACCGACGGTAGCAAGCGAGCAGAATGCCGAAAGAGGCGAGCATTACAATCGAAAATCCCGCCACTGCTCCCACGAGCAAAGTTTGAATGAGAAGCTGTCGACGAGGCTTCTTGCGTCTTCTGCCAAAACCCTGAAAGCCTTCTTCGACTTGTGAAGACAGGAAGGAAGAATTGTTTGATCCCTGAGTTGGCTGACCAGTGACTAGATTTTGGCCTGAGTTTGTGTAGTTTGCAGGGTATGTCCATGGACGCGAGTGCCCCTTTGTGACCGTTGGAGGTCTCGTGGTGACATCTAAAGATTTGTCAGGTTTGCTGCTGGTTGCACTGGAGGAGGCTGAATTGCTTTGGAATGCCGTGAAGTTGATCTCGATCGATGACTCATTTGAACTGATGGGATCTTGGATGGCATTGGTCAATTTTGTTTCAGCAACGTTGTCGATCCCTGCAGCATTAGCCCTGGATGTTATTGTTGACACTGTGACGCCTTCTTTCGGTTCCTGGACCTCGGTTGGCATGGCATCAATCTGAAATTCCTCATCAATTGATACGTAAGAAGTCGTGCTTCCTATCGTAGCACTTGCAGTAGCAGTTGTTGTGGTTGTAGTTGAGGTCATTGCGGTGCTTGGTGGAGTTGTTGTTATTGTTTCGACTCTATCTGCGTGCTCAACCCTAGTACTGCCCCTTAGCAGACTGTTCAGCAGAACTTCCCAAAGAGTCGGGTGAGACAAATCCTCCACTTGTGGTGTCAGTCCTAATCCCTTATCGTGACCACTGGAAACTGAGCTGTCAGCTGACTTCTGTGCCCTCTCAAGCGATCCAACGCTCTTGCCCCTGCTGCTGTTATGCTCTTGGTAACCCAGCTGGGCTGCGATAGGAGCCAGTCTCTCTAGTTTTCCCCCAATGGTCGAAGCAGGTAAAGGGCCCGCAAAGCTACCACCACTACCACCACCATCCAATGTCTGCTGCTCTCGTCTGTCCACCAGCGGCTGTCTCCGTCGAGTGTTTACCAACATCTTCACGGCCAGAGTGTTTTCTCCTACTGGCTCTTGTTCCACAGCTCCTTTTCTACTGTCGTTTTCCGTCCGTGAACGATGGGGTAGTTGATGAGTCATCACTGCTGCAGTAGTTTTCCTGCTGATGCCGTTGTTTTCTTCGGCAGTATCAGGTTTCAAGCGCTTTTCTAGATTGGACAAGAATAATGCCCGTTCCGTGTCTTCCGGTGAGGGAGATTGACCGTTGTGCTGTTTTCGATAGCGAAGTAGAAATGCTTGCAGTGATCGGGCCAGCTTTTCCACCATGTCCGTCATGCTGTGATGCACCACGCGATTGAGCATGCGACGAACTTCCAGTGAATCGTTCGCAGGAGTTGCAGAGACGGGTTGTGCGGATAGTTCTGTTGCCGTGGGTATGGTTGACACAATTTCAGAAGTAGTTGACGACAGATGACGAAGATTTTCGAATTTTGCCGACGCGGGTGTCGGAAGCAGTTTGGCCGGGCTGCCATGCCTATTTGCCGTACTGATCGAGAGGCGATCATGATAAATTTCGAAGGGAAGAAGCTGCGATTTTTGTTCCACTCGCCCAATTTGGGCCTCGTTTCCTTCCAGGATTCGGATTCGACTGGATTTTCGCTGCAGTACCCGATTTGCGATCGGCATCAAAGGTCTTGGCCTGCGTTCTTGTTCTTCCGCAGTAGTTGCGTGACGGTACAGAACAGTGGCGCAAAGTACAGTAATCCAAGTGTGAACGAAATCCATGGCTAGCTTATGGGCAGAACAAAAGCTATAATCACATTAGCCATGGGCCTGTGCAGTGCTGCGCGGTGACAAACCGCCGAAAAATCAGCTGAATCAATTAGGAAGCAGAGGGCGAAAGGTGATCGCTTGATCTCTGATTTTCTCAGCATGAAATGAGCGCGAAACGATGCGTTCTGAGCCATTTATGACCTCTTTCACACCCAAAGTACACACACCGGCGGACACGGACACACACCGGAGGTTTTGACGGCTTCCTGTCATTGTGCGGGGTCGTCGCGTCCCGAACGAAAATAAATATGCAAACACAATCGACGCATAGGGGCGTTTAGCCAGCCCAGGAGAAGCAAATAGCCGCTCATTCGTCGCTAATTACCACATTTTCTTGCCGCCGTTCACCCGCAACCCAGCCACGTACAGCTTTTTCTGAAGTCAGGCCAACCACTGAGCGGACCAACGGCTCGGCTTTTTATTTGCAAAGGATAGGACACAGGGGCGGAGTGGAAAGGTGGGCAAAGGACAGCAAAGGGCAGGTACAATGTATGCAAGGAGAGAGTGGACAGTGGACAGCAGTATGTAGCAGCAACTAGCTTACGTTACGTACGACCGAGCAAAGGTAGTGCGCTTTTACCTTATGCTAAATTTGACCTTGAAATGTCAATATCAGGAACGGATTCGTAAAGCAAAAGCTGGTTTTTGTGTTTGAGGCAATAGGCCTACATATACTGTACGCCTTTCGAGGTGTATGAGCATTTGACCGTCATATCATAACACATCGAAATTAGTACATGATTTTTCGTCGATATCTCAAAATGCACATCTGGAACGGTACGTACTACCTTTAGCATATTGAGTAACATACTATGCAAATTACAGTCATACGTACAATTTACTAAGTATGTAGTACATACTTTACCTCAAACGCTATTTAGCGATACGAGATTTTGCGCTAAACTGTTTTTTACGTTTATCAGTGTCAGTCTAACGCCAAACGTTGCCATTGCATACGGCTACCGGAGAAGCTCCCCATCTCCAGGAAATGGCTGATGATTCTGTTGTCATGGAATAAACAGGCAGACACGAGTGCTCAAACAAACCTTGTCACGCAAACCCATCTCTGTCCGTTACGTAGCTTGTAGCTTAGCTTTACGTTATTGCTTTATCTATCAATCTCCCACGTATACACGTACGTACATCTTCTTCATACGTAACTACTCAGACAGATAAGATCATACGACACACAGCAGTGCATGCACTTTTCGATTGGGGATTTTTGTTATTCCCACTGCTCTAGGAAAACCGAATCCAACTGAGTTGATTATGTTCACGTTTCCTGCTTATTGCTTACCTAGTACGTACGTATGTACACTGTACAGGCACAACTTGCCACAATATTCAACGGCAACAAGCTCTATATGACTCCCGCCCTAATACCACCGGTCAAACTTGCTACTTTGCTGTAAGGCCTGAAAGGCAAAGGTTCCAAATAAACTACTCTTCCGTGCGACACTAGAATTTGCTATAAATTCGAAACTGTACAATACGTACAGGCTTCCTGTTTATGCCATTGGTACCACCACAGCAGCTGACAAATTTCACAGAGAACGGTCTTGCAGCTTGAGAAGCTTCCTTTCCTGGTAGCGACTGTCTTGCTACGTAGATCGTGCTTCCTATAGCCACCTTTCGGCATAACGGTAGATACTAACCTATGGTACATAGGAACAGTACAGCAGCAAGCAGCTGTCTTGGACAGGAAACAGTTTCATGCCCAACTTTCGACCATCTGCTGTAAGAATTGTGTTCACCGGCTTCCTCTGTCTTCTGCTACTCATATGCTATGCCACCTACTCGATTTTCCAGCTTATTTTGAACGACTCCGTAGCCATCCGAAAACATCCGATTCTCATGCAGCTACAGAGAGGGACATGCTCTCCCGAAGACTACAGGAAATTCTTCCAAACAATTCGGCAATGCCTGAAACAACAGCTGAGCAGATACCCGGGCGCTGGCAAGAAGTTGTGGCGCGCGCTACCAAACTACGTTTCCGCATGCATGCATCCGGATATTTTGATGGAATTCTTCGAATTGCGAGCGCTAGAAAACTATGACGAGACGAAATTAGTGATTCCGCCTCCGTTCTCAAACAAAAATAGCGCAGAAACGGACTTCCTGGAAGAAGAGAACGGATTTCGACGTTTGTGCACAGTGGTGACCTTGGGCATCGGTGGCGATATTGAGGCGGAATTGGGATTACGCGATGTCCAACCCGAGTGCGAATTTTACGGCGCGGATCCTGTAAGGGAAGCTGGCACGAGGTACTGGCGCCTGGGTCAGTATTTTCAACTGGCCGTGGCAGGACGCAACGAACGCAATACGACCGCTTATATTCTGGCGCTTGGCCGAGACGGTGTGCCTGAGTATCTGGCGCGCGGCATCCCCGCAATTTCACTTCATAACTTCCTGAAACATCATGTTTACTGGACGACGGTGGATCACTTGTGGATCGACTCAGAAGGCAGCGAATACGGTATTCTTCGGGAATTTGCGCGCATCAACGGAAGCTTAACGAGCAGCAAAGGCGTGGAAGTATGCCAAGTAAACGTAGAACTGCATGGACCTCTAAGAAAGTACGGATACAGCCGCAGAAGATATGACTCGCTGTGGCGACAATTGATTTTACACTCCGACTACCTTCCGCTTGTAGTCACCGAGCCAATCTATCATGTGCGAGCATTTCTTATCAATACCCAGTCAGAGTATTGCCTCAGGCGATATTTTGCTGGCAAATGTGTTGAGTAGTTCAGATGCGAAAAAATGAGTCTGCATGCATTGTGTATTGTATTAAGCCATGCATGAGTATGTACATTCAAGTACGTTAGTGGCGTATGTTGTGGTACGCACATAATATGATAGGCAGCATATGTGACAGATAACAGACGACAACGACACAATGGTTAGGACGTGAAATAGCCGTGAAGCAACGATGAGGCTGCGGTCATGTACGTATGTACGGTGCCAACATGCACATTAGGTACAGTACATACGTACTACGATAATGCGTAAGGATCTAAAAAAATCACGCGAAATTCTTCTAGGGTACGGATGCGACATTTGCCACCACCAAAACATACATAGTGCACGCATGTATTTCTACCATGTAGTACAGTACAAGTACACATACTGTACATAGATGCGCAAGCTTAGAGTAGAAAAAATCGTGATGAATACTGTAATGCCGCGTTTATAACCCCTCGAATATACTTAACGCCCCTCGTATATAACCCCCTAATCGGCCACTAAGCTCATTTGCCCTCGTGTATGTAACCCCCTGGCCCCTATCATAAACCGCAAACGACAGAAAAAAAATCAACGCGTTTGCATAGAAAACGCGAATAGAACACCGTTTTACTTTGTTTTACTGCAAAAAACAGTGCATCTGACAGCTTTCCTTACACTTTTAACCTGATGAACAATAGTGTATGGCTCCTTGAAAAGGGTTACTTATGGCAATTTCTAAGATGATATGCGCCAGTTTTCACCACGTTTCATGTTATTGCTTCAGAAAACGGGGTACGGTCGTTTGGTTGCCGGAAATTTGGTTGCGGACATTTCGTTGCGGCGGTGATCATTTCGTAACGAGAACTTTCGTTGCAGGTACTTTCGTTACGGGTTATTCGTTGCGGACATTTCGTTGCGGTCGTTGTCTCGTCATTTCGTAACGAGAACTTTCGTGCCGGTCATTTCGTTGCGGGTCAGTTCGTTGCCGGCCTTGATTTGGTCAGTTGGTATTGAGTACTTTCGTTGCCATGCACTTCGTTGCAGGCTTAGGCTTAGGCTTAGGCTTAGGTAAATCTCGCAACGAAATGACCAGCAATGAAAGTTCTCACGACCAAGTGACCAATTCTGGACTGGCAACGAACTGACCCGCAACGAAATGTCCGCAACGAAAAAACTGCAACGAAAGTACCCGCAACGAAAGTTCTCGTTACGAAGTGACCGCGGCAACGAAATGTCCGCAACGAAACGTCCGCAACCAAAAACCCGCAACGAAGTGACCGTAAACCTCAGAAAACACCCCAAATAAGGTCAAAAATGAGCTCAGGAGGTCCAAAACCCCCATATTGGGCGCTGTTGGAAAGTGCCTTCGTATATAAACGAACCCCACCCCGTGTATAACCCCTCCCCCGTATGAAACCCCCCTAATCGGCCACTAACGTTTTAACCCCCGGGGGTTATAAACAAGGCATTACAGTAAGCTAACCTAAACATAGCATGCTTGTGCATTCTGTTCATAATATTAGGTTTAATATGATATTTGGGCTCTTTATCTTATTGCTCAATACTATACGGTTGCTGTAATACTTCTTTTCCTTAAAAACACACTCTTTGTTTTCCAAATGTGTGCACATTTTGGCAACGGTAAAATTGGCCAGCAAAACGGTGGAAAATTGCTGCTGACTACAGTTTAGATCGCCTATTCATGCGCGCAGCTGAGAACCTATCTACAGCCATTATGATTGATTCTATGGCAGCTGGCAAGCACGGGTATTGTGTTACACGCAATTCAAAAGTCAGTTTTTTTTCAAATGACGTTATTGTTTGTGTGTGCAAGCAAGGAGAGCTGCTCTTTCAGAGTTTTTAAATATAATAATTATTGTGTGAAAGGTGGTATTGAAATCTGGAATAATAGTAGATTGCATTGCATAGATGCTTTTTTATTGCAGGTAAGTATAGAATCGTACCGTAACCTAATGTTCCGCCCCACAGGCCCAACAAATAGCAGAGAATAAGTAATATCGCACAGACCATCGTAAAGTGGTCCACGTTTTCATAAAAAGCAGACTGGACTTGACTGCGCAAGGACTCCTTATATTCGGGCAGTCATTTTTTTAGCATTTCTTGCCGCGTTTGTATGAAATCGTGGACCTCTTTTGGTGATCATTGCTTAAGCTCTGTTATTTGCGGGGATTCGTGGGCGTCAGTGCAAACAAGTAGGGTACTGTGGGGTAAACCCGGACACGGGGGTAAACCCGGAAACCATATCTCGGCAATCATAAGACCGATTGAGACAAGTGGCCTATTCTACCAATCGATTCTTTGAACTCTCCTCTTTCAAATGAGCTACCATATGTTTATCACTTGCTGAAGCGGCAAGTTCAGAAAAGCATAAGGTGTTTGGGTCTACCTACCCCACAGTACCCTACTTACTGTACAAAATGACTCCCGTTGTTCCGATTCGATTGGCTCTGTTTGTACCCCGACACAGTTGTTTTCTGCGTTGCTCTTGGCTACATTATGATGTCCATATTATTAGCTAAGCTAGTGCCTGCATGTATGTACAAAATGCAATGCGCAGGCGTGTTCTATAAGAGGGGCAAATTATTTTTTTCCAGCTTACCTTTGTGTGTTGTTAATGTACGTATGTACGTACATGCTCGAACCTTGATAGCTCCTCTAGCTACGTTACGTACAATGTACAATTCATTAGTGGAGGTGAAAAATCGCTGTCATTAGCTACTCCACCCAAAGGCTCTGACCAGCAGTTGCATAGAAACCATGTTTTACTTTCAACATGGATGCTGCGCATGATTTGTGACACCAGGCCTGAAAATTTCAGTCGTTTTGTATGTACACGTACCTACGTATTCTATGCCGCGTGCCACGATATCTCTCAAGGCGAAGTGGGAGGTGGTGGGTCTGGCTTGATTGAGCATGGCATGGCCTGCTCTTTGACTTCGCACTTTACTAATAATATTCGAAAAGCTATACACCTTATTTCAGGCTCCTCATAGTATTCTAAAGTTACACCTTAGTTCAGGCTTATAGTATTCGAAAGTGCGAACTCAAAGCTATTTTTAATAGCCCTAGGGTACATAATGCGCAATTTTCAAATAGCCTCCTATTGCGACTGCTGTTTCCAAAAGTCACGATTACCGCGATGCTTCTTTTACTGCTTTGATGAGGACAATTTTCTTCTCAAACCGACTACTATCAATGACGTATTTTCGCTCAGCAATTTTTTTTCTAAAATTACCAACTTTTTTCTTCATCTGCACTGGTTGCCTGCCACTGCCAATTATGTGACAGCATCAGGCTTCTGCTGTTCCAGTGGGAAATTTTGCTATTTTTACTTACCCAATCTGCAAGTCCCACCCAGACTCCCTGTCCCTAATAGAGTCCTGGTAAAATAAAAAATAAGTCCTGTGGTAATATGAATAAGTATATCCACCATATGCGGTAACGCGATTGGGTTGGTCGATAGTGACCCCGCGATACTCAGTGAAAGTATGGATGGGTCTCTGCGGGGTCGTCGACGTAATTTGATCAATTCTTTTCTTTACACTCGCTCCTTTTCCGCTCCCAGATGATTTTAAACAGGGTCGACGACCCCGCAGGCACCGATCCAAAGTTTCACTAAATACCGCGGGGTCGCTATCGACCAGCCCAATCGCGTTACTGCATATCGCGAATAGTATGTTCTGTGCGTATGTACTAGTGATGTTCCAAGTACTTTACTTAGTACTTTTTTCCAGGTACTTTCTCATATTTTGGACAAAAAGTACTTTTTACTTACTTTTTACCTGCGGCAGCTCAGATCTTTTTACCTGATTTTACTTTTTACTTTTTGTTTTCAGATATTTTACTAAGTACTTTTGCTTTTGTAGGAAAGTACTTTTACTTACTTTACTTTTTACTGCCATGCATAGGCGCAGTAAAAGCTAGTTGGCAGTCAATTTTGTCAAAGTTCGGCGCATATTCTCTGGAAAACCTGTCAAATTTTTCTTCACTAGCAATCTGCTACCTCATTACGAGTGCCAAAAAGGTTCCTTTTCGCTAAGCCTTCACCAAAGTAACATAAGCTTTCAAAATTGGGCCGAAAATTTACTTTTTACTGAGTACTTTTGATGGACTTTCCTTATTTTGTATGGGTAAACTTTACTTTTTACTTACTTTTTACTTTCACTTTTCAGCAGATTTTACTTTTTACTCTGAGCTGCCCAGATCTGCCACAGTAATTACTTTTTACTTACCTGACTTGGGAGCGGTGCTAGGTAATTACTTTTTACTTACCTAGTACCCGTAAGAGCCGTTGGAACATCACTAGTATGTACAACGGGTGGCTGGCTGGCGTCATAATTGCCGCAGTTTTGCATCGGCGTCCTTTCGCTTTTGGGTAGGGCGAAAAGTAAACAAGAGTTTATTGCGTTTGCGCAGTTTATTCAGAGAACTACTGGGTCTGGCTTCGGCTTCGGCTTGAAGGCAGCCAGCCAATGTATCACCTGCTTTTGCGTTTGTTTAGGCATTCCATTCCCTATAGCACAAATGCCTGGCTCTGTATACATTGCATACTATACATAGATAGATAGATACGTAGCGACCGAATGTGCGTCAATTTTTGTTGAAACGAAGCCATAATTTCCAACATTGTCCCACGCTGGCCCCATGCAATATAGGTTTTGCGCTGGCAATTTTATGGGATAGCGATAATAAAAGTATTTCGCCAAAAAGCCAAACTGTAAATAAAAAATTTATTTGTTTTTCCTACTTTCTGGCGTGCGAGCGATTGCGTTTAGCCGGTCATATTTTGACATAGCTGTCACCATCTTCGATTTTTTTGCATCTGTAAAACAAAACACTAGCTTCTTTTTCTGCGTCCACGAGGTGCATATGTATGCGATATTCTATTTCACTCACCACACCCTCAGATTTTTGAAGCTTGCGTGAATTTATTGTCGAGCTTTCTTGCGTACGTTATCATGCGCGACGTGAATTTTTGTTTTGAGATCTCTCTTGCTTGAAAGCTTTCAGTGGCCCGCCACAGACGTGAACTCCGAATTCGCTCCGAATTCGGAGCCCTGACTATGCTTCAACATGTAAATCCTCCGAGTTTGCTCCGAACTCGCTCCGTTTTTCCAAACGTCCGTGTGAACTGCCAAGTTTCAAACTCGGAGACGTGTGAACCACCGAGTTTCCTCCGAATTCGGAGCCTTCTCGAAGCCATCTCGGAGCCTTCTCGAAGCCATCTCGGAGCCTTCTCGGAGGAATCTCGGAGCGAAAAAGTTGGAAACAGAGCAGTAATTTACGACGCGGCGCGTATGGCATAATCATTATAGACCGCACAGAACCTGCAGTGCAATGTACGCAAGCATAATATGAGGAGAGAAGTCATCGCAGGTCTCTCCTTTGTTCAAGGAACAGCAAGCAGCAGGCGAACGCAACAAACACAGTATATCATTATCATTGCGCTGCGCTGTCCGCTCTCTTCTCGCTCCTTTCCCCGTTCCCGAAGACAGAGAGAAGGAGCGCTGGCTTTGTTGTTTCATTTGTGTGTGGCGTGTTGGCTATCAGCAGCGGACAGCGCGCGGCGCGGGCAAGTTGCATGCTTTCTCTTTCTCCGTGTGTGGAACGAAGCGCGCCGTGTTTTATTGCTGCAAAAAATATTACGTGTGAACGACCGCAAAAACTCGCCGAGTTTGTACGGAGGAAAAATGATTACGTGTGAAAAGCCGAATTAGGCTCCGAATTCGCTGCGAATTCGGAGCGATCTCGGAGCGAACTCGCTCGGAGCAAACTCGGAGCACGTCTGTAGCGGGCCAGTGAGTCTAACGAATGATTTAGTGCCGGGTCGAAATTTCGACAAAAAAATTGGAGCTCAAAAAGGTTATCGGACCTTAAACGTGCATACATACATACTTATTCATGTACGTAATGTAGAGGTAGATACATACCTACGTATGTAGTTTACTGTACTATGTATACGTGTAAGGAAGGACAAGAATCGCGACAATAATACATGTAAGTGGTAGGTAGGTGGAGTATTGCAGTATATTTTGGACATGACCAAACAATCCATCCATCCGTATTTAACGTTTTGACGTTATTCCGATCCGACGAAACACGTCATGGATGTCGGTGCAATCAAAAGCAATCCGAGCGAGAGATACGCCACGATGTTGTTGTAATCGCTAATGGTAGAAAAATAATATGTATAGCCTACCCACGGTATTGCTTGATGTTTTGTAATGTACTTACGTGTACTTACGTTATGTATGTATGCATGCATTTCCAGTCGTGTGAATGCTACTAATTCCTGCCTTCATCTCTGTGTGATAGCGTGATGTCATTCTTGTTTTGTCTTTGCGTGCTTGTACAGTTGTACGTCCGTGGCGCCCTGCCCTCTCAGGGTCCGGCACGGTTTCGCTCTGTATGTTAGTAAAGTTTTTTCGTTTCAAAAGGACTAGCCTATTTTGGTAGGTAACGTGTACATATGTATGTATGTACGTACATATACACGTACCCCTGTCTGGACTAATGGAGCCTCTCTGCATGTACGTACATATGTATATACGTTGCGTGTACATTACAAGGGCAACTTTTTACTGCTTCCTTTTTCCTTCAGAAGCAATAATTCATGCATCCTCCCTTTTCATGCGAAATTATCCCTTCGCGTTTTTATGTCGGTTCGATGGCAGGATCTGCACGTCTAAAATTATGTGTATGATGTGCCCTACCTTTTATAATAGTATGTACGTAGTACAGTATGTACACCACAGATACTGAGACAGGAAGATTTTTGATTTCTTGGTGACCTTTCATTTTCATGCTCCTAATCCTAACAAAGTTCATGGTTCCATTACATATATGTATTTGATCACGTTCAGATAAATTTTGTTCGTCCGTACCCAGATAAAAAATTAGGCGGCAAGTAATTTGAAAGCTTAATGCGGCTTCTTTGCTTAACACCACCAACTTCTTCTTTACGGTACAGTACTCGAATAGGAATAAATAATATTTTATTATTTTATTTACCTATAATTTTGAAATATTACTTATCAATTAAAAAATTGTATCATCTGGGCGTTGCTGCAGAGTTATGTACTATGTTAGTCAGTCTCTTTACTTGTCTAAAGTTGCATTACTTTTAGTATACACGATTCGAATCATTCTACTCCATAGTCGAGCAGTCTCCCCTGTGCATTTCACCTTAGAAGAAGCGTCCTGCCTGCTTTCCCGCGAATGCCATTATGAATTCCGGCCATAATCTCAGCTCCATCCGTTCTGCTTGGGGTTCCTCCGGCGCCGATCAAGTGCGCATATTCTGGTTCGAAGATTTCGATGTCATGCCCACCACCCGATGGCTGCAGCAGCGTGGGGCCTTCGTTTCTTGCTCGCTTTCTCTGGGTTATCTGCTAGCCATCTATAGGGTGTTCCACAATAAACTCACGGATGTTTGTGCTTCTCATTCATCAACGGAGCGTTCGATTTCAGTACGCTCTTTTACATTTGGTAGCTAGCTAAGCTTCTACTATGGTGCAGGCAAAATCTCAGCCCTGAATGGCACCCCGCTGTGGAGATAGA
Source organism: Epsilonema sp. ZAB3_2 (assembly GCA_030247985.1). Lineage (NCBI taxonomy): Eukaryota > Metazoa > Nematoda > Chromadorea > Desmodorida > Epsilonematidae > Epsilonema > Epsilonema sp. ZAB3_2. Next base: position 80,552 of record JASAMW010004466.1, on the reverse strand, counting down.
GTCGAGAAGGAAAATTTGGCCAGATGTGCCAGGGAATCGAACCCTGGACCTCTCGAGTTCCAGCCGAGCGCCTAACAATTTGACTACACACCCGGATGACCTCAGTTACACAATATCTTCTTTTGATCATGACAGCTAGCCGGTTTTCCGAGACACAAACAGCCGTTGAGTATATTATGGAACACCCTGTACGTGGGCCAATGGCTGATGCGTGGCTGGAGGAGGATCGAGCTGCGCTGGCCTCTCTTCTTCTGGAACTCCGCGCTCGCCCTCTTCGCCCTCTTCGGCTGCTGTCGCATGATGCCCGAACTACTGCACACCGTCTACCACAAAGGATTCGTCCACAGCATTTGCAATCCTGATTTTGCATATCGCGTAAGCCTTGACATAAATTACTATTCACTACTGGAGTAATTTATGTGGGTGATGAAATAAATAAATAAATAAATAGGCTACAGAAATAAATAAATAAATAAATAAATAAATAAATAAATAAATAAATAAATAAATAAATAAATACCTTACTTACACATAAATAAATAGCAAACACGGTAGGGTAGGTATATGGTCGATAGTTTGTACCTACCTGTAAATTAACACAGTTGAAAAGTTGTTCACTGTGACCTAATTTGTTATAGAATCCAACGGCCTTCTGGACGGAGATGTTTATGTGGAGCAAAGTTGTTGAACTATTAGATACGCTGTTCGTCGTCTTGCGCAAGCGTCCGGTCATATTCCTGCACTGGTATCACCACATCACGGTGATGATGTACACTTGGCACGCGTGCACCGAGCACACGGCGAGCGGCCGATGGTTCATCTCCATGAACTACACGGTACACGCTCTCATGTACGCCTACTACGCCGCTCGTACAGCTGGCTTTAACCGGATGCCTCGATGGATGCCGATGTCCCTGACGGCCATTCAGCTGAGTCAAATGCTGATTGGCTGCTACATCGCGGCCAGCGCCTATTGGCTGAAGATCGGCGGTCGGCCGGATTGCCATCAGTCCTTCGAGAACCTGTACTTTTGCTTCGGCATTTATTTCACCTACGGCTTGTTGTTCGCTAAATTTTTCTGGGATGCTTATCTCGGCCCAGCAGCGAAACGAAGAAGAATGGAAGCAGTTGCAGCTAAAGGTGGAGGAGGAGGCGACGCAAAATCTACACGAGAACCGACCAAGCTGCAGAATAATCTGAAGCTAGACTGAAAATCTGGAAAGGAAAGTGTCCCCATGAAACATCGCAATATTGCAAGAAATGTAATGCTCTCTGTTTCTACAGTACCACAGTTGTTGTGGGATTTTCTGGGATTCTTTTGCTGCTTGTTTGCTTTAGGATACACAGATATTTCGTACCCTTCTGCTTTTCTGTCTCATGTCTTTCTTTGCTCGTTGTTTATAGGCTTATAGCGCCAAATTGACCAACACATTGTGGGCCAACTAGCCGCGTGCAATGTGATGCCATTTCTGTCTGTACCGTAGCCGAATGAACGTTACGTAGTCGTGCAGTACGAGTTGCTCCTTGTTTTTTATTAGCTTATTTTATCATAGACCGTCAAATGTCTTTTGTTCATTTGTGTCATTATGCGAGTAATACACTGCACATATTTATTCAATAATTAGGCAGTTTACCGGCAATTTACGAGCAACCACTCTATATTTTTTATAGGTACATAATGCCTACCTAAGTAGTTCTCTGCTTTCTGAATGACTGATAAACCATGAAGCCCAAAGGTACTATGAAACTGTTAGACATACAGGCTCTTAGGCACTAATGAAAGAGTCGTTATTGTTATTATTGTATTTAGATTTTTATTGAATCCTAACAATCGCTTCTGTGAAGTGCTGAATGGAAAAAAGTCATATTAGGCCTTTACAAATATAATAAAGGAAAAAAGCTGCAAATCTTCACGCATTGCACGGAAACACACGCTTACTGTAAAGTATATAGTATATATTTTAAACGTCTATATTTCGTTATAAAACGCATATTACTATAAGATATGAGCGTACATCGGTACAATGTATGGCAGCGATGATTCACGTTCGATGATTTCATTGTTATTTCGTTATCTTGATCCATTTGCCTTCAATATGCTTGTAACCAAAACTCTTGTTGCCGCCTTTGTCAGTTTGGTGTATCATCTGAAAAGAAAAGACAACATTCAATGTTATGTCTTTACAGAAATTGTACATATTCTTACATGTAGGCGACAAAAGCGGTGTGCAAGCAGGTGTCAAAACAGCAGAAACGGACAATTTTTGCCAAAAAAGCAGAGGGGATTTGCGAAAAATGACGACAAACTTTTGTATGTAAGCTTACTAAACTTTGTTTGTTATAGGATGAACTGACAGAGAATTATGAAGGTTTTGATCAATGACTGGGCAAGAGAGAAATGTGTTCAGTATTGGAAGCGTGCACAGTGTCATTCACAGGTATCTAGCAACCAGATGGCACATTTCCTCCTGAAGCAGATGGATTAGCTTTTCTCTACCTAATTAAGTTAGGATAGGTAGAAGAAAGAAGAGAAGTCGATCGAAAGTCGTGCTGTGATTCTTAAAATAAAGCTCGATCATTGCCTGTCTCACGGTAGGTACATACAGTATGTACGTACAATACATACGCATGCGAGCATCTTCATTCGCGTAAGTATGTACATACATACTGCAAGTACTTATTTATTTATACGTACGTAGTGTACGTACATGCACACGCACCTCTTCTTCACTATTCATGCCTCCAAACTCCAAAATGCCGCCAGTGTCGTGGCCGTAGGTGGGCTTAAGACTCTTGGCGCGCTGTCTCAGCAGTTCCTGCTCCTGCGTCGGCCCTGTGGTGGTTGTGGCGCTGGCTCCAGAGCTGCTTAATCCATCCTCCGATGACCCGACTCCGTCTCCTTGCATCAGCTCAATCAGCTTCGGGTCAGGCACATCATCAGCTGAGCTCATAGTGGTATGTCGACTAGTGTCGCTGGCAGTAGCAACTCCAGAGGCTGGAATCTGCTGAGCACGAGACGCATGATGATCGTGTTTGCGAGCGGCCTTTCTTCGTCGTCTGAAATAAGACCCAATGCATGCGTTAAACGCAGTATGCATGGAAGAAGGAAAATCGTAGGACGGCGGTTACAGATAGAATACTACTGACGGACGGATGATTGTTGGTAAAGTATAGTATAGTACATTACATTACTATTCATGCGAAGCAGAAAACCAACTCATGCGTTTATTTTACTGCACATTCAAACAGACAAGCTGTTCCTCAGGTAGCTAAGCTGCAGCTCACCTTAGTTCATTTTCCCTGGCATGCAAATCCGCTAGTTCCGCTTCAATCTTGTTTTCAACGCGCACGTAGTCGCGGCCTTTGCCCCCTCCATTGGTAGGAAAATCCACTGGATTGTGAGCTCCGTTAGTTTTCGATGGGTTATGCGCTGCCAAGTACATGTCGTATGGACTCTTTCTGCCACTTGGACTGCCAACCTGAGCCGGTTTCGCCTTCTTATTGGTATCGACGTGCAGATGTGCTTCATGCAGCTTATTGTCCAGTGAGCCAGCTTTAAATGGCAATGCCATCGGGTTTCCAGGATTGTCTCGCCTTCTGGGAAGAGTCACAGAGCCCGCATCACTATCGCCGTCTCTGTGCAAATGGTCATAGGACATTGCACTGCGGATGCCCGATGGCAGCTGCGTACGGTAGTATCCATCGCTCTGCTTCCACGATTCCAGAGCGTCGTCTAGAGTTGGCAAGCCCAGTTCCGAACGACTTCGCTTCAGCTCATCTTCCTTCTCCTTCAACTCCCGTATCTCCTGAGCGATGATCTGTTCTCCCTTGGACAAGTAGGGATCATCTTCCACTCCGCCTGGCTGCTGCTTTGGCTTGCGTTGCAGTTGCGGCATCTTTCTGGAGCTCGGCTGCGTGTTCTTCACGTATCTTCCTGCGCGTTCCAACGTGCTTTGTCTCGAACTCTGTCCGCTTCCCGTCCCCCCTCCATATTGGTGATGATGATATCCATTTGGTGTCCCTGGTCCAGGGGAGCCGCCATTCATCATCATGACTGGAGATTGCTGCTGGGTGAAGCGAGTCACGTCTATCGTCTGTCCAGGCTTCTCTCTCAGCTCCACAGCTGGAACATGCAGTCCCATGCCTTGGAAGCGTTGACGCAGTGAAGAGGGCAGTTGAAGACCCAGCTCACCTACCACCTCTGGCCGCGTGTTCAAATAGATGAGTAGCAGTTCCTTCTCCGCTCTGTCGCCGCTACCGCCTCTTCCGCTCATAAAATGTGCGCGATTTTCGCCCATAATGCCCCGACCAGCTGGCGCATGTTGTTGGTGGTGAAGGGCGTTGACAAATCCTGGCGGCCGCTGACGCGTCACTTCCTCTTCTCGCTGTCGATACTGCTGAATTTCTTGCTCGATTATGTTCGCGCTTCTTCTGCCTCCACCACTGTGCGATGGTGATCCAGCTGAACCGTTGACCATCGGAGCAGCTGTGGAACCATCGTAAAAAGAAGGATGCTTGACGCCAGACCTCATTGCTTGAGCCATCGCACCACCTGCGGATTGTGGAGACGCGTTCATGGGGCTTTCGATACCCAATTGACTTTCCTCCACCCTTCTCTCCCACTTGTGCTTGGTGCTGCCCATGTCTGCGATGGACTCATGACTGATGGCGTCTTTCATGCGGTTGTGGTCGTACCAGCTGGCGCCTCCAAGATGCATCGATCTCACTGGAGATGAACCCCTGGAGCCGGTCCTGATTGGCGATCCGCTTCTGGATCCAGTTCTAATTGGCGAACCGCTTCCTCTTCCTCCTCCTCCTCCCCTGAATCCGCTTAGATTCTCCATGGATCGACCCCTTTCGTCTTCGTGGTCCCGGCGCTCAACGTGACGCACTTTTTCAAGATAGTTTACTGGCAGACGAAACAGGGGATCTTTAACTTCTGGATTAAAGGCGGGTCTTTCCAGCTGATGCACACCAGGTCTGAAGGTGGCAGCTTGTATCTCCCAAGGGTCACCTTCCCAATACGTGCCGAGCAAGCTGGCTGAGAAGGCGTCCAGCGACTTCCAGCGCTTTCCTCTGCTACTCGGGTCTTTGCGACTGAGGAGCGTTTGCTGTTCTCGGTTCAGCCAATCACTGTGTCGCTGAATGCGTTGCTCCCACAACTCTCGAGCTTTCCCTGGTACTGGACTCGACAGCTTGCCTTCGTCTTGCCCAGACCAATGACCTAGAACAATAATGAAGAGACCGGCCTGCATTATCGCTATTGAGATGAGAAGGCTTCACCGCCGCCATTCATTAGCATAAACAAACAATTTTTAAAACCTGCAATTGCTCAAATCGTTAGCAGGGGAAAAAATAGCGCCTCCAATAAGCGCAGAACAACAATAAAATATGCTTCTTCAATGATCAAGGCAGTAGGAATGGCGTTCCTTACGTAAGTACAACGACAGATTTAGAAATAGGTACAGCATGTATTAGCTACCACCGTGTGTAAGTACATACTGCCACTGTTCAAGTGTCGTTACCTCAATGACAATCCCAAAAACGTGGGTGATATTCATAGAAAATGCGCTAACTTTTAGGTATAGGTACAGTATGTAGGTACATATTATGTACAGTTTACAAGTTTCGGCAAATGGACGCATTCACACTTCAGTCACGACCCAAAGATTTTGAAGATTTCAGAGGCCATACCACCAACCCAAAATATTTCAGACCAACTGGTGTGAAGTAATAACTTTACAGCATCAATAAAATGGTTTGTCGTCACATAAAGAAGGTTTAGATATCGGACACCAACAGAGACCGACAGAGAGGGTGTGATTGGCAGTTTCAGGAAATTGGAACAGTTCGGGGAGAAAGAATGATCTGATAATTTATTACAACAAGTCAAACGCGACCCATCTTGTTTCACAGAAATCAGCAACAATTTTTCCGATACAAATAAGGCCGTGGACTTTTGTTCAAGATAAAAAGATTGCCTGTCGTCGCAGTGAACGCATGACACAAGCAGTCTTGTAAAAAATTGAAATATTTCGGGCAAGAATAGCAGATGGATGGATAAGAAAAGACCGGAAAAAGTTTCATCTCTCAAAAAATTCACGGAAGCATATTTTAGAAATTATTTGGGTATTGCTGGAAGAGAAGTGCTTCTGCAATAAAAGGCCAGATTTGTACATAATGTAGCTCTACATACGAACTCAAATCCTATGCCGTGGTCTCAACTCAAGTATAGTGGACATCTGTGGACGGAAAGGCAACATATTTTCGGCTACTTTTTTGCAAAGAATTGAACCAGTCGGGTGGAAAGTCAATAGAACGCACTTCTGCTGATCCCGAAACAGATCCCAGCGTCCCCTAATAGCCCCCTGTCGCTCCAGTGTCCACATACCACATAACCATACTAGTATTTACTTTCATCGCAAAATTGGCATCAAAGTTCTGGTGTCCTTCTTTTGGAAAAATCTCATAATCTATGGAGGTTTGTCAACAACATGGCTTTGCGAAATTTTCACAAATTTTTATTCCATCATGATAAGCAACCAACACGCGTTGCATCGATGATAAGGTGGATAAGACGAATGACCCAGAGATTTAAAGGCGCGAAACGCTCATTGCTAGGTCTTCTACGAACATGACAAACGACTTTGTCAGAAATAACCTCTACAGAACTTTGTCATAACACAGACCATCCAAGTCTAGACTACTACAAACCCAGAGAGTGGTACAAATGAGGTGTGAAATTTGAGGCAGAACGGAAAAAGACCACTGTGAGGATGGCAGAAAGTTGAAGACTTTTGCCCTGAAAGAGAACTGGCCTGATTGTTTACCCTTTTGTCGGAATACCCAAGCAAACACAGGTCCCAACCACACCCCTCCATCCACATACATAAGGTATGCACATTACATTACATTACACCTGCTAGTACACACGTATGCCACCCAAAGATATGGAATGGTGTGCAGCAGTAAAAAGCCAAAATAACCTTCCACATCGCGACACCTCCTGTGCCAAAGGACCTCAGTTTCAGAATCGTGTGAGAACGTGAGGAGGAGAAAGGACTTTGAGCAAAAGTGGAGGAGGAGGTAAAAAGGTACCGCTCCTACACACCTCCAGTCCCCATAAACAACAATTGGACTGTCATTTTTCACACAAACAGCAGGAGGAGGGGACTCAACACTCTCGACAAAGGTGCGACAACATTTTCAGTCGATTTGGAAAGCAACAAAAACTCGAAACCGCCCCCACTATGTACTGTACGCATCCGAATAAGAAATCAAGCGTCAGTCAAGGACGACGATTGAAATATCAAAATTGAAAAAGTTAACTTCAGGAAAACTACATACGATCACACTTACCAGTATCTGCCAGACAGGACATGAAAAGAACGCGACGTGGGAACATTTATTTTTCAGAGAGGCAAAAAGAAAAAACATTGCAACGTTCCCCTAAACTTTCTTGCCCCCCTGCGGTTCCGATTTTTCGTGTCAATCATCAGGGCTTACTACGTACTTTCATTCGTAAGTACTATACACCAAGACACACCCTTTTCCTCGCGCATCTTGCCGCACGCGCGACACTTGAAATTTTGAGGAACTCATCAACAGCTGAACGAACAGCAACAGAAAACATTGCGAGCGCTGAGTCATTCAAAGATGCTCACATCACAGGTCTCCTACTGCTACTACAAGTATGTGTATAGGAGGTACAGTAGCTACTCCTGTAGCTAATTTGGAATCGTCAGACACAAAGTTCAGGCTCACACATAGTACCTACCTATACATAAGTACGTATACATAGCCCCATACCAAACCAAAAATAATAGATATTGGAAGAATGCGCCCTAAAATTTTTGTGCCCCAGAAATTGGTGGGCAGGGGCACAAAATTTGTATGGCAGTTACGCGTTAGGCTGAATTCGAGAAAGTCCTATTTGGTCTGCCACTTCCATTTTGCACCCAATAAACTATACTTCTTCTTGACTATCTACGTATACCCCTGGACCCATTAGCATAGGATAAAACCAAACATGACAAATTGTGTACGTACAGTACATTACAGCGTTTGACTTTTAGTATTTTCGATATAATTTTCAATACACATAACATACCGCCTAGTCTAGCATCAGGAGCACATGCAAATTATCTACCGCGCGACAACAGCAGAAAAGCATGCCGCTTTCTTTTACTTGTATTCCGTAGTACAAAGAGTGCCGAATTTCAGGCAACAATAACTGAGGCAGGAGAAAGGAAAGGGATTGAATAATATTGGCGCAACACCTGTCCCCAAAATCGACCAATGCTCGGCCGATTTTCGCTCCCATGAGATCCCACAGATAGCATACAGAGGTACACATACCCGTACGTAGGTACGTAACATTATGAAGTATGAACATAAGCACGATGGTTCGTTGAGATCTACAGGGTGTCCAAACTAAATTTGCACACTTTTCAATTGACCGTAACTCCCGTTTTAAGCAGCAGATAAAGATGAGATCTAGCTCATCTGAAAGCGTAATTCAAGAGCTACAGTATATCGTGGTATGTTTGCTAATTCTGTACATCTTTCCGTTCGGGAGCTGGAGCAAGTCCCGTAAACCACCTCAAAAAAGAGTTTGGCCAAACTGTGGTTTGGCGATTTTCTAGGTAGCACAGCTAATTGACAGATAACTGGAGTGAAACGAGTTTGTAAGACTGTGAAAGAGGAAAATAATGACCAGCAATCTCTCTCCCAATGGGTCAAACCACTTGAGATTGAATTTTTGCACTTTGAAGAGCTTTTTGGACCAAAATGCTCAAAACTAACCAAAAGAGTGGCATTGCAGTGTGACAGTTTAGCACGAAAAGTAAAAATGCCAATATATAGAGCACTCATTCTTGCAAAAGGTGACACCATAGAAAAATATGAGGCAATTACAGGGTATTATTAGTAAACAGCGCACATATTATGCCAGATTGTCTCTGGCTGAAGCAAGAAAAAATCAGCCAAACAGGAAAATTGATTGGCATTCAGTTTGGCCAAACTCATTTTTGAGGTGGTTTACAGGAATCGTGCTAACTTTCGAACGGTAAAGCTTACAGAATTGGCAAACATATCAAAATATAGCTCTTGAATTGGGCTTTCAGATGAGCTAGGTTCCATCATTTTCTTCCGCTTAAAACTGGAGTTACGGTCAATTGAAAGTTGTGCAAATTTAGTTTGGACACCCTGTATAGTATGTATGACAAGAGGTTACACGAGCAATAAAGAGCATATGCAGAAAAAGAGCACAAAATGTCTGCCATGCGCCATATGTTCGACAAAATAAAATAGGGCAAGCAGGGAAATAAAAAATTCAAATATGCAGGGTCGTGAACTCGTGAGAGAAAAAACAGAAGCAGCCTACTGAACGAGTACGTATGCCCGTACATACATTATGTAGTACCCAATGGTGAAAAACAATTTAGAGACAGCAAAGTTAGTACATACCCTAATAAATAACTTTAAAAGTGTACGTAATATCTTGATTTTACCTTGCTGATCCCTGAGCCTAGCTTGGCTGTCCTCGAAGATTTTTCCACTTTCAAACTGCGTTCGTTTCCGTTGCACCACGTCCACGATTTCCACGTGCTTCCTGGGCTTCATGACTGATCGTTGAATCTTTTCTTTGCCAGGCGCAATCACCTCTTTCTTGCCGTCGATATTTCCAGAATATTGTTGCTGTTTCTTCTCCGATTGTTCTTCCGCCGATGGCGGCAAAGAGGAAACGCTGAAGTCTTCGAAAAGCCACTGTTTCAAGCGCGGAATTTGTTCTCGTACTGTGGCGCGTCGATTGCGTTCGAATTCTCGCTTGGCGGCTCGACTCAGCACTGCTTCTTCTTCTTTTTTCTCCGCTGCAGCTTCTGTTTCTTGTTTTTCTTTCTTCACGTTTCTGGTTGCAGTTTCTTGATTTTTGATGCTGCTCACAACTGCATTCTGCTTCTTCTCGGCTTGGCTGCTCAAATCTTTCTGATGTGCTTGAGGCTGAGAGGCAGCAGGTTTCTTCCCTTCGTTGGCTTTAGCGCTTTGCTGGGATCTCGTTGCAGACAAGTCATTGTTTGCAAATAAAAATGTGCTCGCGTCAACTTTTCGTGAATGGTGCCACAGCTGATGATGACTGTTGTTTGAGGTAGGCGGTGGTGCGGTCGAAGGAAGAGGAGGAGGAGGAGGAGGCGGTGGCGGCGGAGCTATCGATTTTCTAGCCGCCCCAGATTTCTTCTTGGTTTCCGACAGGAACGGACTCGTTCCGATCAATCGACTGCCACCTCCAACGATCGCACGATCCCCAACGGAACCTGTTCCGTTTACGATCACCGACTTTTCCTCCGTGCCCTCGAATGAAGTCAGGATGAACTGCTGATGTGGCTTCTTCGGCGAAGAATGCTCAATATGAGGATGATGATCCGTCTTAGGCCAATTATACGGAGGCGGTGGCAGTGCAGCAGTGGAATTTTGCTCAAAGGCCGCGGGCGGTTTGGAGTTAGGCAGAGTTGGAGCTGCTGCCGATTTCTTGCTCGACGTCCGTGGAAGGGTGTGAGCCCCGTGATTTGTCGGTGGCGGTGACGTCAGTTGCTGGTTGGCCACATCATCAAAGTGAGACGCAAACGCTTTTACACTGGTTTTGCCTAAAAACAGACCAATAAACAATTATTGCTCATTATCCAGATAAAAGCAAAGCGATGGGCATTATAACCAAATTGATACATACATATGTAGACCGTGTTCACCTTACTTGTTTCGGTAGGGCTGGCAAATGAATCGAAATATTTCTGATAGGCCGCTTTATCTCTCTTTGGTGATGACAGTGTTGATGGCTCCTGTTCAAGAAAATTTGATGTCGTCGAGTTCAACTGAACAGCAGCGTCGTATTCAAATTTACTCACCAAGAAGCCTCTGACAGTTTTGTGAGGCTTTTGCGGCACCTGAGGAGGTACTTTCCTACCGCAGGTTTCCGCATGTCCATTTTGCATTTTGTGTCCATGAAAAAAGTCCTGAAAATCTACCACTGCTGGCGATTTCGAAGGCGGCAATGGTCCACCCGCATTTTTCGTCAATGGCAGCTCCTGTTTGGGCGGCTTCGGTGCGCTTCGTTTGGCTTTCGAAGTCTTTAGAAAGGCGACCGTTTTCTCTTCATCGTGCTCTTCCTCCAACTTCGATGCTCTTCCATTCATCAAGTGAAAGCTGTTTTGCAATTCGCCGATCAGTTTTTGATTGGCATCTTTGAAGCTTTCCGGCATCGTTCGTTTCTGCGTCTGCTGATCCCATAGCTGAGTCGCCAGTCCAGCCTTTTGCAGAATGGACTTTCGATACTCCTCGTAATCGATAGCCACTGAATTCTGCTGATGCGATTGTTGATTTGATTTCTTTAGTTCAGGCATTATTTTGTAACAAAATCACTTGCCGCAATTAACAGGAAAATTGCCGGAATTGCCAATAAGCTTCCTCTTCTCCTTCATCAAACGAAGCAGTTGAGTGGTACGGTTTGGATGCTTCAAAAGTCGCCAGACATCAGTGAAGATTGACAGCAGGAAAAGCGCAAGAGGGATAAAAATAGACGAGTGGAAGCTAATCCGACCTTTCGTTTCTTGGACGGCTTTACGACAGTGGTGTCGGGTACGGGCTGACGATTCGAAAATAGCCCAAGGTAGATAGGTTAGTAAGTACTGTCAGTCAAGTCAAGTCAGTGGAAAGAGGTTGAGCCAGGCCAGCCACCACAGCTGTCAACTTTTCTAAGTACCAGTGGGAATAAGCGACATAACACCATTGTCACATTATTGTTGCCTCGTCTCTTGAAACAAGAGTTTCGGCCTCTAGCGGCACTACATAACGCGCTATTCTTCCCTCTTTTTCTTTAGATATACCTACGTAGGTTAGGAGCCGCCCATCCTTATTCTGCCCACTTTCTGCTCCACTTGCTTTGAATGCTGCAGCAAAATTTGACACATAGGAAAAGCTCCAAGTTGTCCACAAATGACGCCAAAACCAAGTGGAAAACTGGGATCGCCGAATGTCGTTTGAAGCAGAAAAAGTTTGTAAGAGTGGGATTTGGTACGTACCATGTACGTACTGTATGTATGTATCGCAGTTGGAATGGCCCGGTGGACTGCGAGGAGGAGAGTGCAAAGGAGGCGAAGGTAAGCAAAAGTTAACGCACCGACTGCTCGTTCGTGTGCTTCTGCTAAGTATTCGAGGGATGCGAAAATATTTTCGTCGTCCGGTCCTCTGTCAACCAGCTTTTCGACGGACGTTAAAAATATCGAGGCCGGGTGCCCACTCAAATCAGCTCAGAAGACGCAGAGATGGCTGGTCAATATTTGGTTGGATTCAGGAGCAAGAGGAACAGCACTAGCCGGAAAAGCAAGCAGATTAGTTGTGATCAGCTGAGAAGATTGTCCAAGCAGGGACGACACGTAAGTTTATTTCTTCCGGAAAAAAGGGTCGCAAATTCGCAAGCTACACGTACCGTATGTACGTATAAGGCCAGTCTGAATACATGTGTACGTACTTAGGTAGGTATTTACTACTATACGTAACGTAGCATCAATGTGCTGCCTTTCTTACTGCACATACGTAGGTACTGTAGTGCAGGTACTGTATGTACGTAATACGAGTTTGAAAAATAAAATATTTGTAAGAATTAGGCGAATTAGGCATTAGGCTATGGCTTCTTGATTATGCGTGCTCTTTGATTTACCTACCATTACGATATGTACATAATATGTAGGTATGTCGCATGTTTACTACACCATCCGCACAAGAACAAACAGTACGATGTACGATGTTCATAGTGGTTTGGTTTCGGTTACACATCCATCAAGCAAGATGGCATGGATCATTCTCTAAGCATTGTCGTTGAATGTTTGCATACTTATTATTGCCATATTTACTTTGAAGACTAAGCCGCAAAAAAAGAGAAAAATAAATCCCAGAGAAGGGCCTTGTCAAAAAGTGGATTCTGTTATTTACGTATACTTTACTTACATTAGCACATACAATGCACTGTAACACATACGTACATACCATATCGTGTACTGTTCATGCATAATGTGCGAAGGCCTTTAACCAAATGGTGGAACAGGCAGAAAAATGTTCTGCATGCCCACTGTACAAAAGCTTTCCTACCTATGGCTCTTTATCTATGCGCCGATCTCTGTTCCTTTATGTACTATCCGCGTGAAGCGACCTCCACACACAATGCTCATCACAAGCCTGTACACAAGGACAAGATTGATGATCGGTGCTTTCCGACTTCTTAGTTTTTGCAGCTGCTCAGTGTAGTACGCAGCTTTGCGCAGCTGCAGGACTTGCTTCTGTTGAGTTGTTTTCGACACTTCTTGCATAACAAATTGGATTTTTAGAAGGAACATTTTTAAAACTTTCGTCTTTGATTTGAACTTATTTTTTGCATAATCGAACAGTACGACGCGGAGGCGGAACAAGATGTACGAAGAAATTCCACAAAATAACACTGTCTTTACGTATTGTACACTTATAACAAATAGTATATACGGTATATGTACATACTGAACACTGAAATGCGGAGATTGAAGAAGTCGTGAAAGGCTAATTCCGCTAAAATAGCACAAAATTGCATGGACAGTTCGTGCTTTTCACGCAGCAGATTACTGTAAAGGTCGGTGTATAGCCCTGCGGGCAATGCAGACAAGATCAGCCAATTTGGGCGGGCTATACACGGGATCGGGCAATACAAAAGCTCGGGCCAAGGCACTTTTGACAAGGGACTTTTGACCTCCTGCGCCTACTTATTTTTGCTCCAATTTTAAGTTTTAACTTTTAACCCTAATGTTATTGTGGATTGAATGGTCCCCTTATTTCGGAAAACACTGATCGTTTCAAAGCTACTGTACTTCGTGTGGCAGTGAATAGCCATGTCAATTGCTGTGCTCACATACCAGACCGATCCCAGATTCCAACAGCAATGATCCAAACTATTTGCTATTAATTTTGTATTCCAATTATCAACCTATTTTCAGCTTTACGCCAACATTCCGTGGTTTCTTGGATTGTAGAGGTGCAAATAAATCCCTGTGAACGCAGTTCTTTGCATTGCCCAATATCGGGCTATATACGGGCCAAAAGTGCAATATAAGCCAAATTGGGCGGGCTATACACAGGATCGGGCACTACATACACGGTATCGGGCTATACACCGACCTTTACAGTATTCCGTTACCGTCGGAACTTCGCCGCATTTTCTTAGTCAAGAACCAATTACGTGCAGTACGTGTATGCCGATTGCCGATTCCTAATAGTCCTAATATTCCTAATAGTAGGTAAGGTATTGTATTACATAGTATACGTACCGCCTTATGTTGGTATATTGCGCTTTTGAAAATATTACTCTTCTTTCTGCTCTATTCAGTAGTCCATGCCTAACGAGATTGGAGACTTAAAAAATGTAGCGATTTGACTGCTGGAGGTTGGTTGGCGACGCAGACTGCGCCGTTCCTTGCGTCCTTTGGCCAGCGATTCCAGAGTGAAACCCTGTTGCATCTTTTCCACGACGTACTGCGTCAGCAGCGTCCAAGCCTGCTGAATCTCTTCCAGCTCATCCGGCGGCATCCTCGGTTGCTCCGCTGTCACCGCCTCTGTTACCGTGTCCACTGTGGCGTCGCAGAAGTAGTCCCAGTACTCCATTCGAAAGGTGGCCTTCAGCTTCTTGTAGTGTCGCTGGCCTAAGCTGATGAGAGCCGGCGCGATTTGAAAGTCCAATTCCTCCACGTTTCTCACCGCCAGATCCAGAACGTCGGAGACGACGCGCATGTGGCGCTGGAATTCCACGTTGCTCCTCGCTTCCGTCTCGAAATCGAAGTCTTCGTCCAGGTCGAAGAGGTTCGCCAGGTGCGGATGCCGAGCGAAGAGGCGTTTGGAAATGAAGAAGCCGGGCGTCGCGTCGCGTCGCACCTGCGCGTACTGCTGACAGGACTCCCAGGTGCTTTCGATCACAGCCGCTTTCTCCGACAGCAGTTGGCGATTGGACGAACCGCGAGTAATCGGCGCCGTCGCCCAGCAGCCGCAGCACAGTTTGCGCCAGCACTTCCGCAGACAGCCAATAGGTGGCGACGACGGCGCTGCAGCAGCCGCCGCCACGTGATTGGCTGCCGCCGCATCTGCAGTTACCGCTGCTACCATGTGATTGGCTGCAGCTGCAGCAGTCACGTGATTGGTCGTCGACGGTGACGGTGTGGCTCTTGGCGAGGTTGAAGAGCGACTAGTGACGTCGTCAAATTCAAAGCTCGCTTTCTTCTGACTCCGACTGCTTGACTGCGCTGACACTGTCAAGTGATGATTGATAGCTGGCGGATGATGGATCATTGGATTGGAATTAGGAAGAGAAGGAGCAATAAGGGACGGAGTCGGTGTGTGGCGTGCAAGAAGAGATCAAAGAAAAGTTCTTCTTAGCCTTTGACAGACCGCAGAACGAACCAGCTCTCTGCACATCCGTGTTCAGGGAGGCTCAAAAATTATTCACAGCTGTCAGTTTCACAAAAGAAAAGAGTGATGTCCTTCTCCTTTGCTCTTGGAGTTTATCGGCGCTGTGCAAATAAGGTCAATAATTGAGTCCTTGCCTATCGCTGCGAGTTCTTCAAAAGAAGCTCCGCCGGAATTATTGGTTCCTTTCCTTCCTGCTAGAAAAAAGCCGAATCGAAAAGGATGAAGCCAACAGTCATATTTCCGGAACATCATATCGCCTTCATAAAATGCCATCATATCCAACCGCGCGCGCGCATCCTATGTACTGTACGTAAGTAAGTACCAACAGTATGTAGTGTAGTGGTACAAATACAAATTGTTCCAATAACAGACGCGGGCATTGGTACGTATGTATACATAATCCTGCATACAGTTCAATTTTCTTTCCGGTCGATTATGTGTATGCACATACACATTCAGTATTGCAGCCGAAAAAAATAATTGTGACAATGCTGAACACACACTGAAAATCAAGATAAGTTACCGCATATCGTGCAATAAGCTTTTTTAGTATATTACATATAGGAGGGTACAGTACGCAACGCACCCTACACTTTTGAACAGCAATGTTGAGTATAGTACGAAAACCCAACCAGTAGGCCACTACATTTATAGCTTAGTAATAAATAGTATAATACTACCTACGCAGAATGTACATCCTACATACTACATAATATTATAGTATGTACAGTATCTATACTTTGCCTTGCATGCAAGTATTGCGAAATTTTTCTCCTTGACAGTGAGTAGGTGTGGTGGTACTATGACGTTTCGGCGCCAAGAGCGAACCAGACCGAGGGCGTATACCTTTAAAAAACCTTGACCATTGCGCCGGAGCCGAAGCCAGAACGAAGGAAAAGCGAAAATCCGAAAAGCATTGATGCAGACTGCAGAGCAAAACAAGAGCTCCATGGTGAAAAAAGCGCTGTACGTAGTAGAAACCATCTCCATAATATTGGATGTACATTAGATAGGTGTACGTGTACATACTATGTGCAGTAAAGAAGCATAATTCGTTTTCGTACACCTACGGCACCTGGCAGAAGTATAAACTGGAGGCCGGTAGCTTTTACGCGAAGTCGTAAATTTTTTGCGACGTCAAAAGGTTTTGCGTTTTCCATTCGCAGTCCACGCTTGCCTATGTATGTGTTGTACACATGGGTAGGATAACCCCATAACGGTAACGCCGATCGTGAATCAGAAATCGTCTGAAATCTGCAACTTTTTTCGCTCGTGAATTTGTTATCGCGACAAAATTTCTCACTTTTTGAGAAAATTAATTATTTCTGCAATTATTTTTCAGGATTTGTGACGATTGGCTCGTGAAGGAAAAAAGGCTTAGTACGGACGATCCGATCGTGAAGCGGAGATCATTTGTATGGGATCGTTGATACGATCGTTGTATGGTTCACGATCCAATCGTGAAGTTTATATAGCTCGTGACTGCTTTTTGTGTAAAATTCAGATTTCTTGATAAATTGAACCTGTGAATTCACGAGCCGGATCGTGAAAGGGCCTTTTTTTGTATGGACCTCGAAGGTGCGATCGTGAAATTTGGATTTTGTATAGACATTTGTTTTCGAGGTCCAAATTTACTGTTAAACATTGTAGCGAAAAACGCACTTTCACGAGTCAATCGTGAAGAGTGTGGCCAAAAAGTCATTTTCACGAGCCAATCGTGAAGAGTGTGAGCGAAGAGATGGACTGATGATATATCGTGAACCTAAGTTTTAGAATATGTAGACATTAGATAGACATTAGATTTCAATGTCAAACAAACAAATCCATCATTTTGGATTTTATTCAAAATGATAGACTGCTGATCGATCGTGAACCTAAAGTTTAGAATGTAAATACTAAGAAGCCAATGGCAGAGCAAAACCTTGCAAGGTCAGCTTTGAAAATATAGGGCAGTCTGAAAGACTGATGGAAGTTGATCTTCACGTCATTTTCACGTGCGAGGAGATGAAAATCGATCGTGAAGCCAATTTTATTCAGTGCACGTGACCATAATTACGTAGTTGCACAAGTGAAACAAATGTGCACCCGCCATAAAAATGCAAGGTTGGACTTCCACCCTGACGGTTTAAGATTAAAAAAATAAAAAATTCCATTACATGTCAGGGAATCGAAAACCAGCTAGAGTATTGAAAGCTTGTCGCCATTGTCCTGCGCCACGAATGCCATCTAGACAAAAATATGCAATCTGGCCATTTATGAGCACAGATTATAGTAGGAGTCATTTACATATTACGTGAATCTTGTTTGTTGTATAAGCGACCGATCGTAACGGTCACGAGTCATAATTCATAGCGAGTCATAGCGTGCAAATGTGTTGGTGCCTCCGATCGTGAATCTTGTTTGTTGTATAAGCGACCGATCGTAACGGTCACGAGTCAAAATTAGCCAGATTTGTACCTCGAAAAAAAGCAACGTGAAGAAATATGGGTCGATCGTGAAGAACCAGGCGTCGATCGTCAAAATAGAATCGTCAAAAGCCATAGGCCACGATCGCACTTTGACGAGCAATATGTTAGTTTTCGGACATAATAACATACGATTTGCCCAAAATTACCTCTCACGATCCTGTGAAAATCTTCACGATCAGGCTCGTGAGTTTCAATGCTGAAATCCAAAAACCGACGATCCACAGACGATCCTGAAAATTACAAAAAAGCGACACATTACCGTTATGGGGATAAGCAAACTGTAAGCTATGCTTCACTACTCACTCAATTCGTACTATCAATACCCTACTATCAGACTATTGGTGTGGCGCACCGGATATTGTGCCAGTTCACATCTCGACACTGATATTATGACAGTGCGCACGCACTGTTGTCACAACTTATTTCTTGAAAACGTTGGAGTCGTGGAAACGAAAACTCTGAAACCTTCTATTGCTAATGGAGCTTTGCTTTGCATGCTACAGAATGTACCTACGTAAATTTAAATTTAGCAATCTGATAAGTGTTGACTAACAAAAACTTTGTTTTGTTTACACTTACACCTTCGTTTTACCAAAAATATAACCTGAAGCTATATGGTAGGTTGCGTCATTACCTAAAATCCGCATGACCAGGTTGGTAGGTAGGTGTATCAGCAAGTACGTACACTTCAGAGAAGCTTGCAAATGTCAAGACAATACACAATGGAAATACAATACTCGTAGCCTATCCAGTCAAGGGAATGGAAAACAGAAGCAGTAATATACGTACATAAATACAGATAGTACAGAACACAAAAACAAGAACATACGTAGTAGCTGCTAGCAACTCTACCAATGTCACAAACAAGTTGCATACAGGACACATTTCAATGGCCAGTATCATGACAGTAATAAGCTTGATCTCATCAGTTTCCTGGCATTTTTACGCCAATTGCTACACTTCAATCATGCGCGTTTATGATTAAGTTATGCAATGCTATGCATTACTCTTGTAGGTACAGTTGAACTGAAAAGGCTTTTCAACTTAAAAGCAGGCCGCCAATCGCGTTGGGTACTTGGGTATTATATTTCAAGAGATTTGGTAGATGACATAAGGAACACGAGTGAAGGAAAGCGAAGCCTAATCGTAGTATTGAAATTATCTACTGAAATCCTATCTGCTGCGGTTGCTAAATTTGATCAAACGTTGAATGCCGAGATTTCCGACGGAAGTAAAGCCAACCGGAAAATGAAAGAGACGTTGAACGTCAGGAAAAAGTGGATATCGTATATTCTGAACGGATACCAAATTTTGCACAAATAAGGTGTATGTTTACGCTATGGAACTTAGCCCGCCCGCGCTCTGCGTAGGAGTATGTGAACCACGAACATACAGGTAAACCTTGGGCAATACAGCTTGAGTTCCATAGTGAACTTTTAGTACAGTAGTTACTATGTAACTTACTGTAATTTATTCCCGAACTGATACATATTACATAAGCAACATCAGTGAATTGTCGAATAGTTTGGCGGTTGAGTTTAGGCCTTGAGGGGGGTTGAACTTGGCCTATCAGAGTCGAAGAATGTTCGACGACTCGAATTTAACGGACACTCACCTGGACTGAAACATGTTCAGTACAAGACGAGCTAACGGTATCCAACAAGAGGCTGCAAAAGGCACCGTGGGTGGCGCCATTCGCACTATGTACTCCGCCTCGGATACTACGCACAAAATTACTTTAGCTACCCACATTAGCATGGTATTGGTATTGTTTACGTTGTTGGAACATAACAGCTGTTTCAAGTTTATCATTGCGCCTCTCCTATCCCTTTAGGTGAGACGTCACGCCATATGGCGTGAAGTTTTTTATGGGCTAAAAAAACTTCGTCTTTTTCACTTCACAATTTTTCATTTTCGATCTTCAAACTTTGACTGAAAAAACCTCAAACCGTGTACGCGGGCTTCAAACTTTTCCAAAAATTCATATCTTCAGCTTTTCCGAAAAAAACTTCAAACCATGTACGCGGGCTTCAAACCTGCGCCCTTCAGCTTTTTGGAAAAACTTCAAACTTTTAACTTCATACTTGCAAACCTGAGGTGCACCTCAGGTTTGGCCCGCCGTTGGGAAAGCTGAAGATAATTTTTCAGATTCCCTTCAGACCACATTATCTTCAACCTTTGCCCCGCATTATCTTCAAACTTTTTATCTTCAATCTTGGCCCCGCATCTCTTCTGATTCTCTTCTGACGATTTTTAGAAAAATTTTTCACTATGTCTGGCATACATTCGCTATTTTTGGCTTGTTTTTTTAGGAAATTGGTAATCTCAGTTGACGATTTCAGTCACTCTTGAAGCATTTATTATTCTTTTAGCTCTCATCTAGGCACGAAGGAAAATTTAGAGTTTTTGCTGATGTCTTCAAAATGCTCAATTTAGCCAAAAACATGCTCAAATTACATAGTAAAGTTTTTACCGATGAAGCTATGCTGTGTGATGGGTCAGACCAGAGAACAGATGGTGAAACCATACAGGCCAGCAAGAATACTCATTCAGAAATAACATTAGACGAATTTTTACCGTCTACCACCAATTTTCAACAGAAAGTATACTGCGGTAAAAATTTTGATGACGGTAAAGTACCGCGCGGTAATTTTACCATCTGGAATGCGCGGTAATTTTACCGTACCGTACTGTTACTGTACTTTTCAAAAGTTGACACCACTAGATGTACAGACTACCCAGGAAACCCCAAAAAGCTATACGGGGATAGCTATACTTTTATCGTGTAAATGCAATTACTTTTTGGCGAGATTACCAGCATAAAAAATAATAACAGCCGTTAGCCTACAGCGAAGAACGGCTGTTATTATTTTTTATGTCGGTAAACTTGCTAAAAAGTATTTTACATATACATGATAAACAGTATAGCTATCCCCATATAGATTTTTTGCGTTTCACATGGTATCATTGACATGCCATACCATACAACAAACTATAGTACGTAAGCAAAGCACGTATCACGTAAGCAATGTACGTATGCAGAGCATCACAGAAAACACAGTATACAATACAGTATACACAACAGAAAATACGGTACAGCAACGCAGTGAAAAAAACTTCAAGTTGGGCCAAGCTGAGGGGCAATCAAAACGGAAATCTGAAGTGCACTTCAGAACCGGCCCAAGTCTGAAGGGATTTGGAAAATATGAAGGGAACATTTGGAAAGAACTTCAGGAAAAAGGAAAAACCTCAGAAAAATATCTTCAAACAAGGCGAAAAAAAGCTGAAGACATTCTGAAGTTTGAGGGGAAAAAAATTTGGTCATTTTTGAAGTTTTTTCACGAACTTGAAGTTTAACTTCAGCAAGTATGAAGGGGAAAAAAAGTCGACCAACCTGAGGGGCGCGTACATGGTTTGAGGTTTTATTTTTGAAGGGATGAACACCCAAAAAATGGCAGAACTTCAGGTTCAAATCTTTCCCACCCAAAGGGCTATTATCTCGAAGCAAATTGTTTTTGCAAGCGCGGAAAATGACGGAAAGGCTTACTCGGCCGTCATCTTTGAGAACTTCTTCTGGCACAGTTGCTGACAGGTGCCCGTATGAGCTGAGATGATTTTTTGCTCGAAAAATAAAAGCAGCAATTTTTCGAGTCAAAAGAGAGTAAAAAGCGAAAACTTGAATGAAGCTGCAGTTCATCAGCTCTTTTTCCGTATATACACATTATGATCAAAGAAGAGGAAGCATGTCTGATTGACAGGAATAGGAAAAAGCCAAGTCTAAATCTACCCGTCAAGGTCGCAGAGGAAAAAAGTTAAATTTGATATTTATGTAATATAATCGAGCATTCATTATTTATGCCGTAAACAGCATGAGATGACAAAACAGCGCACCAATTGGCTATCGCTCAGAAATTTATACCCTCCTGACATCCTTCACGGACAGCACTATATCACGTTTCTCTGTGCGCTATCTATCAGATGTATTTGATGAGATGTGCTTTATCTACCCATCCGTACATGCGATCAGATGGGTTAGATAAAGCTTGTGCAGCAGGAATGTGCCATTTAAAAAATTATCCAATTACTAAATAAACAGAAAAATATGTCTAAATTCCAAACTGTCTAGGGGCAAAGAAAAGTGCAACAAATTGAGTTCGGATTTGACTGGATGGATGGATACCGTCATTCTCTCAATCTCAAGTGATAATAATATAGCGGGCAAGGTGACGTGAGGTGATTGCGTTTACAGAGCCGGAAGCTTCAAGGCGCACGTTCATTATGATTGTACACAGTACATATACACACATTGCAGGAATATACGGTCGTTCCAAAATAAAATAGCCTACCTACTACTTATCAAATGTCTGTGAAGGTACAGAAATGTGATAAATATTATTCCTCTCTTTTTTTATTCGTGTAGCATACGCAATGCGTAAGTACGTACTAGGTACACGCTCGATATCAAATGGCAAGAACGCGGAATGGAGCAGCGCCAGTGCTGGTCTACATACCTGGAAAAAAACTTACTGATTGATACCCTGTAACCAAATCGCGGGTTTTTGTTGTGCCATAATCAATTGTCAGTTTACTTGAAAACCCAATTATTTTTTGCCAGCGGTTGACACGGACAGTTTAGTATACAATACAATAGGCTACGTACATGCAGTATAGATTCTATCTATGTACTACAGAGTGTCTCATAATAACCCATCCACCTTTCCGTGTATGTAACACTGGAACCACACCTTAGATTTTTATGCGGTCTTTTCTGTTTTGTAGCCAAGGCTTCAACTGAGATCTGTATAAAATTTCAGCTACCGTATTTATCGGTACATAACCCCGCCAATGCATAACCCCCCTGAATGCATAGCCCCATATTGGCAAAACAAAAAATGCCCAATGCATAATCCCCCTTTTGCATACCCCCATATGTACTGTACGGGGTACGGTCGTTTGGTTGCCGGGAATTTGGTTGCGGACATTTCGTTGCGTTCTAACATTTTGGGACATCTTTTTTCATCAGGAGACTAATTTTATTTTGGATAAGCACAGAAGACCCCTAATTGGCACTTTCCGTTCGAAAAACCCTCGTTTTTGACCGCCGGAGAAAGATGGTGTTTGAGCAGCTTCCACTGGGCATACCGTACGAAGCTAAAATTTTGTACAAATCTCAGTTGAAGCCTTGGCTACAAAACAGAAAAGACCGCATGAAAATCTAAGGTGTGGTTCCAGAGTTACATGCAC
Organism: Epsilonema sp. ZAB3_2; assembly: GCA_030247985.1. Taxonomy (NCBI): domain Eukaryota; kingdom Metazoa; phylum Nematoda; class Chromadorea; order Desmodorida; family Epsilonematidae; genus Epsilonema; species Epsilonema sp. ZAB3_2. Next base: position 57,366 of record JASAMW010004466.1, on the reverse strand, counting down.
GGAAAGGTGGATGGTTTATTACGAGACACCCTGTACTGTACGTGCCGCTGTAGCGTGTGTGCGTGCAGTCGTTTTATTGGGCCGCTTGCGGTTATCACTGCAGCATTATTGAAAATTGAAATGGATTATGTCAAAATATCTGCGAATTATTCACCAACGCTCAATCTTCCAATTGCGTGATCACTTAGAAAATGAGGAAGCACCACACAGTCGCACATATGTACCGTAGTAGTATACTATGCCCCTCTTACTAGGTATTTCTTGTGTTACTCCGAATCGTGATTCTAGACTTGCCGAATGGGTTTGTAGACTTCTGTTTCGTGATGGACCTAGGTACATGTACAAAGTATGGCGAAAGCGTGGACACCTTCTAAATGTGGACCGTACTTTGGCGCTAAAATGGTCAACTTATTTAGACGAGTCCACGCTTTCGCCATACTTTGTACAGGCGGCGTGGAACGCAGTGTAAGGTTTTTCACAAAACAGAGGTCTACTAACCCATTCGGCAAGCCTAGAATCATGATTCGGAGTACCCGACACACAGCCTACTCTACATACATATACAATACAGAACTGCATATTGCAGTCACACACAAGTACAGGGTGTCCCAAAATAAACCGGCCACCTTTCCGTGCATGTAACTCTGGAACGACACTTGAGATTTTCATGCGGTTTTTTTATTTTGTAGTTAAGGATTCAACTGAGATCTTTCCAAAATTTTAGCTTTGTACACCCAGTGGAAGGTGCTCAAACACCTTCTTACTACGGCGGTCAAAAACGAGGGTTTTCCTAACTGGTAGTGCCGATTTAGTGGTCTTTTGTGCATGGGTCCAAGATGGTAATTAGTATCGTAAAGAAAAAGAAGTCCCAAAATGCTAGGAAATGTGAATCTCATGCAGTAACCCCAATTCAACCATAGCAAATGCATGGATCAGGGTAGTCTTGAAAAATTAAAAAACCGCATGAAAATCTCAAGCGTCGTTCCAGAGTTACATGCACGGAAAGGTGGCCGGTTTAGTTTGGGACACTATAGTGTACTATAGTGTACATTGTGCATGTACTATTACCTATGTATGTAATGTACTCATTACATGCATGCATGCATGTACAGTATCCGTATTCGACCTTGCACACGATATCCATGCACATTGTACACGTACGACGTCCGTACGCACGCACGCACGTACATACATAGTATAGGGCAGCTTCTAATCCGTACACTCCAGCTGTTAGGCCTATTGTTTCCATTCAAGGTAATCTCACACCGCAACATCAGCAATATCTGACAAAATCCTCGACGTCCCGTCCCATGAAACTCACGATGCGATAAGCCCCCTGCTGATGGGTCGAAGCGGCCATCGCATCTGATAAGTGGCAAGGCAAATTGAGCTGCCGATTCTATGCATGCATCGCTTTTATACAGATGTGCAATATACACCTTTACAAGGTGAAAGCGATATCCAACCTCCTTCCACGCCGCTTTCCCGCAATTATTACGGCTTTGTTTGTGTTATGAGCCGCAGATAAATTGCAGAGGGGCAGACGAACCATCCTTCCTCGCCTTACCCTTATTGTCCTCTGTTCGCTCAAGTGGCTTGGGCAAGCTTATCGTCTCCGCATGTATCTTCCCTGCGGATTAGCAGTGTGACCACCAGGTGTTAGTGCATCACTTGGTCCCGACTGCCTGGTTCAAGGTCATCATGGGGGCATGGGCGCACAGAAAGAGTAAAATGTAAAATTTCAATGCTGAAAACTGACTGATGAAACTCCCATCGCCAACACGGCGCCATTAGGTGGGCAAAAAAAGCAAATTGAGTTGTCATCAATACAGTAGAGCAGAGAGAACAGTAGATGACCAGTCATTTATGAAGTTGTTAGCATACAGCAAGAGCAGAGGCCGAGAGCGGCTGAAAGGTTAGCATAGCGCAGCGCCAGCTTTTTGTTTTAGCTCTGTGTCTGACTGCTGGCTGCACTGCACTGTGAGGTGTGAGAAAATGCGCACGCGGAATAGAACAATGAATCCTCAGTGCAACTTTGGAAACACGTCGTTTATCTTCCGAACCTGAAACCGCAGCCTTACACAACTTGCACGCCGAGGCATTGGTTTCCCGCAAAAACTGACCAGCAAACAAAGAGGCACAGATCAGATTGCAAGCACCTTCTCATACGTAGTGTACGTTCAGTCGACCACAGCAGAGATTCGGGCGAACCCAAGGCTATACGTAAGCTCTGTACGTAACGTACTACAGAGTGTCTCATAATAAACCGACCATTTATCAGCGCCTGTTTCTCCACAATGGATTGGATATGCATATTTTTCTGCGCTCTATTATATCGGAAAGCCAAGGCTTCAAAGTCGGAGCGTACAAAATTTTAATTTTCAATTTGGTCCACATACTTTGGAAATTGCGACGGTTTAAATCTCTAAACTCATAATCGACGTTTTTTATTAGTATGGATGATGGAAGATAGCAAGATAGCCAGTTCAAGATTTTCAAGATAGCCAGCCTGATGCGTTGCTATGCTGGCACTGGGGCTAATGCATAAGGAGATACACGTATTATAGCATTTAGGGATTTGTTCATTACATGAGACTAATTTTATTTTGGACCATGCACAGAAAACCCCCTAATAGGCACTACCTGTTCGAAAAACCCTCGTTTTTGACCGCCGGAAAAAGAACAGGTTTTTTTAGCAGCGTCCACTATGTAGACCTATGAAGCCAAAATTTTGTACTTATCTAAGTTGAAGCCTTTGGCTACTAAATAAAATCCGTATGATAACCTATGTACAAGTGGTTTCAGAGTTACTCTCATGGAAAAGCTGATCGGTTTATAATGAGACACCCTGTACATATTGCAAGATTATCGGTACACGATTGAGTTTCTTCAACGTGTCTTCCACATAGACAGGCACTGGATTGTGTTTCTCACCTTGCACACCGGAACATCGCAAGGGTGCGGAAGGCACCTGTGATTTCTCGAGCAGTTGGACAATGGGTATGCGAAGAGAGCCCATGTCTGGTACCTACGATTACTCAGCTTTGCACTTCTCGGCTAACAGCATGCAGTGCGTCTGCGTATACATACGTATTGAAGCAGTGAGCATTCAGCAAACGGTATTAGCTAGCTTGGCTAGCTAGCCGATCACCACTAAACCAAAACGCAGAGGACATTGTGAAGCATGACGAAAGTGCAAACAAAAAAGAAGCTTCTGCTTTGCGGCACAAAGGTGATGCATCAAAAGGGTCATATACCTACGTACAGCTCATCCTAAAATAAACCCGTATTCAATTCAAATACGCATGCGACGGGTCGGTCCTTGCTTTTCCTTGTTTGACCTTTGCCTTTTCTTATCGCCATCAAACGTGCCGAAAAAGCAATCCGCTTTTGCAGACAAGCCACGGGCTTTTTTCTCATCTTCTACCTATGTTGGACAGACAGAATAGGGAAGAGTGGTCTTAAAAATTCGATGCATAGGGGATAAACACAACCATACAAGCAAAGCATAGAGATTTTTTCAACGATGGTGCCCCAATCATATTGAAGCTTCTAAAAGTTTTTGTGTTGCCATCCATATCGATGGCCTTTCATCAAGTGCAAGAGATGCTTGTTGTAAGCCCCTTGCACACGAAGCCCCTTGTGTTTTTTCCCGTACCTTTTGCCTATGACCTATTCTACATGTTTCTTTTCAAGCAAACATCGGTTTAGCCATGCCAGGAATAATCTAGCTCTATCAAATGATGGTTCGTAATGCATCGCTTTAGCTTCATTATCTATCCTGATTGTTGCAGCTTGCATTCTTATCAGCACCCTTTATGTATTTCAAACCGCGCACATCTTGGCAGATCGCTAGGTCCCGCCCACTGCTAAAAGCTGATTGGTCGCTTGCCGTTGTCGCGGTAACAAGCAATGGGCTTGCCTCTCGTACATATGCAGCTCCCGCCTTTTGTCGCGCGGGCGATGAGGAAAAGCGCAGGCAGCGAGCGAGCGAAAGAGGTACCGATATTGCAATCTTTCTGATATGCGCGTGCGTACAGTTGGCTTACCTACGCGCAGCAGTTGGTTTGGGCTTTGGCTTTGGCTTGGTTGTGCATTGCTTTCATTTCATTCGGACAAGGCGAATTGAACGAAAACTGACCGGAGCAAAATTTTGCGCCGATCGTCGATCTGTGAAACTCTGTACAAAAGTGGACACCGCCGTTTCCGCTTAGGAGCCGGAATTCAAAGAATCCTAAGGAGACGGTAAGTCCAGTAATTTTTATGTACACGTATATGTACACACCAGTACTGTACATATTATAGGACCACTGCGTGTGCATGCGTAGGGTTGAATGGGTGTGTATCAATATTTGTGCGGAACGTCCAGTGTTGACCAAGGTTCCCTGGGTTGAATAATAGCACAGAAGGGTACGGCGTGACCCTTTTCGTTCTTTTCTTTTCGTTTTTAGTGTTTGTTGATCCTCCTGGCTTTATCCCCCGTGCTATCATAAGGATGAGCTTTTCTTCCGTTTGAGCTTACTACACACATTGAACATGCACGCACTGTGTATGTTATGTGTACCTACATACTTTACTTACCTACACCTGGTGTTTATGCAAGAGGCTTCACAGAACAGGTGGGAAACCCGATAGGAATAGCGAGGGAAAAAGGGGGATGAGATGATGCAGAGGTGGCGAATCTTCTTTTGTGCGAGATCAGCGGCAGCTAACGAGTTCCCATTCTTGTATCCATCATCAACAATTCTCCCCCTTTCAATGAGCATGTATGTACATACATACATACACAAGAGGTGCGAGCTCATATGTCCTCATTTGTATCTTCACAAGGCTCATCAATTCCTATCGGTTGCCCGCCTACAGTTCAGATACTAGACGGTGCCCATAGAACTAATTAACCCTATAGAATTGAGACACATCCGACAGTCGCTTCCTGATCACCCTACGTTATGTACCTATGTTTAGTTAGGTACTCATCTTTGAGGATGAAGTGTGCCGTATGTTCGTTCGCTAGCATAAGGTATGTATCTTACATTTCCATACGTGTCTTTCCTTGTTGTTGGCTGTTATCTGCGATCTAGGGCTGCTCCTTATTCCAGGAAATTGTTGAAAGACGAAGAAGCAAAGTGTTCCTTTTTGAGCTTCGCCCCCTTTCTGTGTGCCTAACAATGGCCTGTATGTAGTGTGCATACGTATGATGCACAAATCTATTCATAGCCAAGCCACTGTAGCGGTCTCATCTTCGCTTGTTGTTTATCAATCGAGAGCTTTCTTTTCCTCGAAGCAGGTGGAAAGGCAACAGATACGGAATGAGGAGTTATCAGCTTCTCTTCTCATTAGCCCTTGCTGTCTCTTTGAAGAAGAAGAGCCTGAAAGAGAGGCTTCTGTTGCGCCCCCATTCTTTCTTTCGCCTTTTCCTCTCTAATTGCCAAGAGAAGAAGCAGCTTGCGTCTCGTCTTCTTTTGTCGGAAACTTTACATTTGACTCTTCCTCTTTCCTAACTGAATCACTTCACCTCCGTTTTCTGCTGCTGCTATTTTTATCCTGTCTTTTGCGGCATTCGCAGTTTTGACAAACGATCGGTTTCAAGAATTAGTGTACGTAGGGTACGTACATACCTACATACTGTTGAACTGACTTGTACATACAAACTATTGGTAGAAGAATGCATTTCTGTACGTACTTTTGGCCAATTTTTGCGTCGTATAAAAATTTGCTTGGTCACCACAGGATTCGTTTCGCTTTCGGCTAAGCTGCTGGACTCTTTTGATACCGTTCGTACTTCGTACAGTGCATGCATGGGCTACCGTAGTTCGAGTTGAGTGGCAGGGAAAAAGTAGGGAGCTGACATGTAAGCTGCTTGTCAACAATTTTCTTCCTTTTTCATCCTGGCGAAGATACGTAGATGGTGTTGTAGCACGGGCGAAAAGCTTGCGGCGGCGGTAGAAAGCGATTTTCGGGCGAATATTTTATCGTGGACGACAACGGAGGTCTCTCTTCAGTCTTGGCAGATGAAAATTGCTCGAAACGATCATCCGGATTAACGATCGTCGTGCGCTGATAGCAGGAAGCAGCGCGAGGAAAAGAAGCAGCTCAGGTCGGAGGCGAGCAGCAAATTAGCTCGTCATTAGAACCCGGGCCTTCGAATAATTCTTCTAACCAGGAGGCTGAAGCTCCATAGACATCATCCACCACTGCTCAGTCCCTTGACCTGGGGCATTCCGGTGTCAAGACGCATGAGACGTGTCACTCTTTTGCTACGTACTTTCCTTGCGAGCAGGAGGAAGGGGAAACGAGAGAGATCTTTGATTAGGTATGAATCGAGAAGACAGGTTGATCCGGGGAGAAGAGTCATTAGCCGCTTTTCCACTGAGCTTGGGAGCTTCGCGTTTGGCTTGCTTGTAGAGGGGGGACGCCTTAGGGCATGATTCTTCCTTTGACTACCGTTCAATGCCCTTTCCTCTTCCCTATTGGCGCATCAGAAGGAACGGTGCAAAAGCGAATCTAAATGGGATTTGGAAGCAATTCCGCCCTTCAATCATCCGTGTCCTCATTTGCTTCCTCATCTCTGCTTGATGGCTCGCTTGCTCATCTGAGTTTAACACGCGCGGCGTGTGCGTCAGGCGCAGAAGCAAAAGCATACGGCGAAGCACGAGACGACTGCACACACCTACTGTACGTATCGCTTAAGTACTTATGTACACGACAGACATGCACACGTTAGTACGTAATGTACTGCAATACAGAGGGATAAGGTGTGCCCGGGGTTCATCTTGTGACAGACAAATGCTCACGCGAATAAGCAATACAGGTGAGGCTTTAGATTGCTCGCTTATGGCCAGTTGATGAGATTCATAGCTATCTTGCGGGGGGCGTCGAAGCAAATTTAATTTGGCCGGCGATAATTAAAACAAATTTAAGGAGGTGGCGCGTGACGATTGAAGCAGCTCTCTCCCCTCTCTCCCCTCATCTTTCCTGCATGCGCTAACAGGGCGCGCTCGTGTCATGTCATCACTGTCTCTTTCCTTCCCTGTCCCAATAATTTCTCCTCATCTCCGCGACAGTCTCTCCAGGGAATACCAGGTGATTCGAATTTTATCACCTCATCACCACTGATTGCTTCTGTTGTTGATGACTATGCCGCTTTTACCGTAATCCCTGTCCTGTTCTGTACGTACAGTTCGTGCAAGATCTCTCGTGGCTTTTGCAGGTGGTAAACTTTTCGCTCTAAACTCAGTCATGAGCGTCAACGGACAGCTTCTCTCCTCGCTGGAGATTCGACCAGCTTCCACAAAAACGGACGAACGCAGAAGAGGCGACGCAGCCGAGGCAGAGGGTGGAAGACGAAACAGTCTCTGGACCACTAAACGCATACCGCAAGGAGCCGTCGTTGGCGTCTTGGACAGTGACCAGGTAAAGTGTACTATAATTGGCGAGTAAGCCGTGTAATGGGTACCCATGTACAGTATGAAAATAATAGATAGACCCTTGTTGGCGTACCTGATTGGTGCATCTCTACGTAGCTACGTACCATAGGTAGGTAGGTATATGTACTATGTAGATACAGGTACAACGTGGGTACGTAGGTATTGCGCTCACCTCAGCACATCAAGTGAACCGGGTTTAAGTACGTATCTGATACAGTACAGTACGGGAGTTCCCTTCCATCGCTTGAATGCGACCGCTGTTAGCCTTACGCTTGATTTGTGTGTCCGGTGGGAGTTGTTTTGCTTTGTGGCCTTTCTGTGCCTGGACGGGACCGTGGTGAAGCTTTCTCTCTCTCTCCTTGCTGCATTGCGCTTCCTTTCTCAGCATGTATCAGCCCTTTCTGCTGCTTTTTCATGCGCTAGAATCCGCGTGCATGGTGTTTAGTGTCAGACAGAGATGGTCTCAGTTGCTGACCGCAACAACAGACGGTCAGCGAAAACGGAAAGGAAAAAGCCACCGCGCGCGCTTTGCATCTCTCTCTCTGAGCAACACCTGTGCATGGTGCTTCTGCAGCACACAGATGCCGTTATGTATACGTACTGTTGTGTTAAGGGGAGGTACAGAGGTACATAGTGTACATAAGGATTCGAAGCGTGTATGCACGACATACGTACGTATTACGTATACGTAAGGTATAATTCTTGAAATTCCCAGGAGGAGAGGAAGTGAACGAGGCGCATGCTTCTTTACCCTAATCCGTGGGTACTGAGGTGCGATGCACGACGATACATTGACGACGAATTCCAGCTACCTATGTCCCTGTATGGCCGGAGTACGGTAACGATGTGCTTGGTGTGGGCTTGGGGGAAAAGAGACGTGCTGTTCTCCTTTTGGCTGACTCTCGGGGGCTGAAAAGTGAACTTTGTTGTGTGACACTCTGAACAATGAAGATTGTGTGCTAGTGTGACTGAAAGTGTGACATCGCTGTGTGTGTCTGACAACGACGGCACCAGTCAGAATAATGGCGCTTGCAGCTTCTCCTGTCTCTCCTGCTATTCTTCAAATCAAATAGTACCTGCGAATCCTCTTGTGCTTTGTGCCTCGCCATATTGTTCGACTTCTACTATGCGAAAGTTCAGGGCGCAATTTGCCGCCAATATTATCTCGGGTGGACTTGCTCGTTGGGTTGCTCTTCATTGTCGTCATAAGCCGAAACCGCCCCAAAAGGGGGGATGCCATAAAAAGCCTGCAGAGTAAACTGTCCTCCTCCCAAATCAAATCCCCAAGTTCAAGCTCCTCCGGTTTTCTTTTGTCCAGCGTGATTCAATGTACACACACACAGCATATCTCCCAAACTCTAAAGCCGGCTGCCAACAACGGGTTGTCATCCAGAAAGGGGAATCATATGAGAAAGCAGTCGTTTTGGGGCACCGCGCATCCTATCTACAGCTATGTACGGCGTATAAGCTGCATGCATACCACATCCAGACCCACCTCTATTATTCGCGGCATCGTCGCGCTTTTTTCCCAGCGCCATATTGGGTAAATATGTGGACACAGATTGTAAAAGAAGCACCTCAACGACGCAGGATGACTCTTTTTTGCGCGCGCGGGGACCACCAGCGATTAAAAACGCCTTCTCCTCGCCGTTGCCGGTGCCGTAAAGCGCTCTGCGTCGTCGCTTTTTACGAGTATTAACGCCATCATTGTCAACTATTATTATTGCGGGTGGCCCATTATTCCTCGTAGTACTGCACTTATATGTACGTACAGTACATGCATGCGCATACAGTATGCTTGCTCTTCGAAAATAGCCACGCACACACAAAAGCAGACGAAGAGGTTGGTGCACCGTCCAACAACCTCTTCTTCTCCTCCTCCTCTTCACACGTGCATGTGAATGTACATACCGCACATCCGCCCCTCCCTCACGCCACAGACAGCCGCGTCAACCTGTGCGTCGTGCTTTTATTAGCCCGAAAAATCTCCGGTTATGCTAAATATACAATCGTCTGGCGGTGTCTCTTTGTGGAGGGTATTTCAGGTGTGTAAGCTGCAGGATGAGGTTTTGAGGAGGAGTAGTATGCGGAGGGAGAGCGGGGATGTTAGCTGAGGTGCCTCGGTGACTGGAGGGCGATCGGCCTTTTGTGGCTCATCCTGCGGCTACTGCACAGACAAACGCCCCAGCCAGTCGGTCTCCAAAAAAGGTCTGCAACCGGCTGGGCAAAATGGATGAAGATGAATGAAAAAAGATGCCCATAGGTGTGCGCTCTCCTCCAAGGAAAAGGATGCTGCACCAAGCACAAGAGTACGTACGTAGGCTGAAAAAGTGATAGGCGCATGCAGATGCGATGTAGAAGCAATGGCTTCTGAATCTGAACCGTCTGGCGCCGATACATCGAGGTAAAAATTGAAATGAGTATGGCTCCTGCAAGGGAGGATGAAAAATAAGCAGCAAGCCAGGCAGCCAGCAGGGGTTTTTTGCTCGATCCTTTGCCTTGCATCCCTCCTAGTATTCTTGCCATCTTTTTTCGTGACTCTGCAATAAGAGGCATGTTGAATAAGTTTGCGAGCAAAAAAGAAACAAGCCAACAGACCGTGTCCGAAGCGCTTCAAAAGACGCACCGCCAAAGATGCAAGCAGCATCAAACAACAAATCTGATCTGGTTCTGCTCCTTGTGTGTGCGCGAAAAAACGAAGACGCTTGTGATGTTCTATACTTCAAAAAACAACTGCAATAAAAAAACACCATCTTCGATGCATCAGATGGCCACATTTCGCCGCCTCTGCTTTTGCCGCTCGCTTTTTTAGTCTGCGTCTGCTCTTTGGGTGGGCCGGACACTTTTTCCGCGAGTGGGCACTTTTGACAGCCTGATTTTGAGGGTGCAAAAGAGTCTCGAGTACACAACGCACGTCGTCGACCCTCGCATTGCCATATTTGTTCAGTGACCTTGGCTGCCCTCTCACTCACCCTGCTTGCTCATTACCTGCTGATTAGAAACAGGGCGACAGACGTTAACGCGACAGGCGCGTTTCCTAATACCAAGGACGACCGCCAGGGTACCAGCAAATAAGAAATGAAGCGCATGTGTCCGGAAGCTTATTGTCAAGTTTTCCGCACCCAAGTACACCTCACCTCCTATGGTGCGTGGTAATAGATTTTATTTGCTTGAATTTGCTTGAAAATGCGATGCGGAGAGGAGATGCGGCTACCATAACCCCTCACGCATAATATTTTTTATAGAAAATGAAGATTTCGCTTTTTTGTGGCCCCTGTTTGACACGCAATGCCAAGGCTTCTTCTTTGCTTAGACGTATGTAAGCTTCCTTTCTCAAGCGTCTTTGAATCAGCCGACAGGATGCCGCTCCTGCTTATTGAATAATTGATAGGATCAAGCCGATAGCAATGACAGTCAACCTGACGGATTCCCAAATTATCATTCATTTGGTTTGGCTCTTGGGAAAAGGCAAAAAATCTCAGGCAGAGCTGCCAGGAAAGGAGAAGCGGCGGGCGCTTTCTTGTGCTTCTTCTCTGGCTGCTTCATCTTCTTATTTTGATGCGATGCAGCAGGTCCAACGTGCTACATGAGCCTAAAAGCCTAGATGAACGAGCATCAAAGGAATGCGAAATGAAGAGCATGTTTGTGATTGTGAGAAATCACCGCTTCAAAGCATATTCCCTCTTTTGACATCTGCCTTAGAGATTTAGACGAGATTGCATTGCACGTCTTCTCTTGCTTCACCCACATTCCATTATCATGATTAGGGATGGTGACGGTGAAAGAATCTCAGAAGATTGTAAGGGGCGCGCCATCTCAGGGATATTTTGCAGTTTTGTGCCTTCAGCGCTTGTTCACTTTGCGTTGTGGATTCGTATGGCCTTTAAATTTGGGTTTACAATTCTTAGGACAGGAGCCAGGTGCGTGGACGTTTGTTTGTTTGGTTCGCGTGTTTATGAGCAACTCAAGAAGGGCATGAGATGAGGAAGCTGAGCAGCTCTCTCTCTCTCTCTTACGTCTTAATTTGCGTGAGCCACTTCCATCATCAGCCAATGATACAGAGAGCCATCGTTTGGGCTTCTGAAAAGCTTGCGAGCTTACAGTAGTTAGTTTCTTGTTCTTCTACCCAAAATGGAGTGTGACGATATTGCGAGCAATAATATACTAACCCTACGTAGAGCGGACAAGTGTATTTGCCGTGCTTTTAGTGGCCATCGTTTCCATCATCCTATCATGCCATCCGACCCCTCTGCTGGTACATACACTCTGCCTGCCGTCAGGTGTATTTTTTCAGGCGGAAGATACAGTTTCACTCTCTCCTCGCATCCGATATCGATAACACACATCCCTAAACAAAGCTTTTCAGCCAAGTAGCACTTGACAAAGCCACGTGCGCGCTTAGAATACGAGCATTTTCGCGCACCTGTAATCCTACACCTCAATAGGGGGAGGGGGAAGCGCATAATACCCGCTGGAGGATGATAGAAGTGGTGGGACGAGAAAAGAAAGGCGGATGGTTGGTGGCTAGAGTTAGAGTTGAACCGCACCGCAGGGAGCCAACGCCTGTATGTGCATATGGCTAGAATACTCTTGTTGCCTCTCACACCTGTATTGCATTGCTAATATAGTGATCTTTGACCACTGGTCTGTACACGTACGTATCGACGCGAATGAGTGTAGGTATGTAGGTAGTGTAGTAGCTACATAGGTACCTACACTACGCTATGTATGTATGAAATGAACATACATACGTACACGTACATACACGTAGTAAGTAAGTACTGTGTGCATACACATACTGTACGTACATACTGTACGTACGTACATACCTACACTGTATGAATTATCCCATCCAAGAGCTATACGTACATGTGGAGAGCCTTTGCTAGGCTTGCGAGGATCGCAGCAGTATAGGCTATCGCAGAAACTAAAGCAGGCTACCGTAATCTGCGCTCTCGCCCTCTGTTTCTTCCTTCTTCTGCTTCTCCGGCTCCTCGGCTCATTGAACCTCTGCCATCACAGCCAAAGAAGGCGCTGAGGATACTGTCGCGTGCTGTGTCGTCAGTAGGTCGGCCGGCTGCGTCGTCGTCGTCGTCGTCTCTCTGCTCTCTTTTCCTCTTCTGCTGCTCGGCGATGCGAAGCGAGGGAAGGACACGGGGATACATACCTACCTACCTACCTTCTGGAGAAGTGTACCTATATATCTATAAGGAGTCGTCGTGGCGTTGGATATCGACGAATGTGGGGGCTATGATGCATATTTCATCTTTCTGGATAGCTCGGAAGTGGCCCCGGCTTCCTTATTTGCGCTCTAATTGGCCTCGCGACTCGTTGCGCAATTAAAGAGCCGCCAGTAATGCTTCATGTTTCTGCTTTCCATCCAGCAGGTTCCTTCAACTTCTCTTCTATGTATGGACAGAGAAGGTACTAAGGTAGGCTGCTGGATGGAGGTACATAGGTAGGTGGCCCCCTTCCTTTCCTCCTCTATATTCCTCGGTTTCCGGTAGCTGCGGGGCAATTTCTTTTCTTCGCTTGGCTGGCTGCCCTGCTCCATCTTATCCCCCTAATCGGGGCGAGCAGCTTCTCCTGCTCCATCTTTCTTCTGCCCTCCGTCCGGAACAATTCTCTTCCATTATTTACGTCATGCCCTAATTGCATTATCAGCCAGCTATGATTCAATCACTGCATAGCACAGTACATATACGTACCTTACGTACTCCATGCGTACATATCAAAAGGGCACAGGCCGAGTGTCTAGTCAGGGATTACGGTACGCTGGGTAGACTCCTAGGTACATTGGTACATAAGTACCTAGGACCTAGGTGTACCTACATACGTACACAGGTCTCCATGTACATACCTACTGCATGTACGTCTACGTAAGCAGGCGAGCTTCTGCAATTAGCTAGCGAAAGATTGATGCAAGCATCGACTGCTTCCTACCGCCTCCAGAGTCGAGAATAGTCTGGAGGGAGGGAAGGTGGGAGAAAAGTGGATGACACGAGCTGGCCCCTGGAGGCTGAAAGACCTCCTCTGCGTGTCTCTCCTCCATCCATTGCATTCTTTCATGGTGTCCTGCCCAGGCCTGGAATAGAATGTCTACCCTACGTACGTACGCATTTACGTATACGTGTATGTATGTAATGTAGTACATCCACAACATTAGGCCGTACAGCCTCTTTGCATCTGAGGGGGTGTCCTAACTTCCGCTGGTACCTGCCGCTCGCTGCTGCTGCGCCTCTGCTCTAAATTAATCTTAGGAATCCGAAGGGAGAAGGAAGCGAATGGGAGACCAATTAGGCATAAAGCGACGAGCAGTACCTAAAGCACTCCTGTTCTGTCGCAAAACAGCGCGTTTAGCTTTTCATACCGCCATGAAAGCTGTACCTAAAAAAAAAAAAAAATAAAAAAAAAACATTTTTTCTATTATTTTCAAAGAAAGTTTTAGAAACGTAGAGTACCGCGTCTCTACGTCTTTTATTGGCTGAGAAAAAATTTCAATGGTTCATGAAATTTCTTGTTCGACTATAGGCAAAGGCATGTATCCTATGCGCTTTCTTTTCTTCCTGCCGCTCCTGTGTTTCTTTCTACTGCGCGACCAATGAGAAGTCTCAATCCCAGATAGGCCGGTTGCAACGCTGGCTTCTCCTCTGCTTTACCATTTACGTAAGTACGTACACTAGGGTGAAAAGAGCATGCACAAGCTGAGGCAGGTAGGGCATGTGGGGGTTAATAAGGAGTCGGCGGAAATCAAAGACCCAAGTTGGTAGGTAATTGTGCCAGGAACGAAGCAGCTTTTGATGGGAAATGCCAGCGAGCATGGTGACACTTGGGGATGCCGTCTTTTGCCTCTCTGTCAGAGAGGAGGGGGAAGAGGGTAAAAAGCAAGAGCTAATGGTAGGCTAGGGGGCGGGTTTATTGAAGCAGCAAGAAATTATCGACCGCACACTACACTATCAAGACTACGTGCGTACGTAGTGCGTACATATTGCTGTGTCCACTGAAGAAGAAAGAGGATGTACCGGCAGACAGGCTTCTTGTGATAGCGAAAATGTGAGTGAGATTTTTGGGATTACGGTAGCTTCTGCACTTGGAAGCAGTTCTTCAGCTGCTTTTTCTGCAAACTTCGAATTCACACGACTGTGTATTCGCAAGAATCTGGAAGATCGTGAACATCTACTACTACAGATGTATGTAATCGGGGTTAGCTTTATGCTTCAACTTTTTGGCAGCTATTAGCTAATGCGAACTAGTTTGAACTTCGGATGAATCTCAGCCTCTTGAGGGAGATTCCATCGGCACCGTCTTGGAGATGTGTGAATCTTGGCATCTTTTATGTGATGCTGCCGCTGACTGGTATGAAAAGGAAGACACGGTTGGCATTGCTTTGGTTGGACCTGAAGAGATTAGCCTTGACTTGAAACCTTGAAGTACCTGAGGACTGGAAGATAGACGATATTAGGCTAAAATTCAAACACGACGGCACAGGGGAGATGCTCTATGAAAATCGGCTTCTAATCCTCTGCGATTTGAGCTGGCCCATCATCAAAGGGAGGAGAGCGGGAGGTGACTAAACATTGGACTCATCTTGAGAAAGTCAAACACACCAACGCGCTCATCCGTATACCGCCCAGGCGCTATGCGCCTTAGTACGTATTAAAATCTGTGACTCCGCTGTCCCACAGGGTGTATTGTATGTGTTACATTACAGTATGATGGAACTGCGCCGGTGTTAGCTACAAAGTTAGCAGCAGAAACGGCAAGCTTGGAATCAGCCAAACCACCACTTCCGTAGCGCCATATCGACTGATGACTGTATACAGGCAGAACGCACAAAAGTGGCAAACAGGAGCTGTTTCCGTTTTTGGGCCCACTTAGAAACGGCTTGCGTGAGAGCGTCAGAGGTGTTCATGTTTTCTGTCCGTGGGCTGGACAGATATTGATGCGTCAGTCACCGCGGCTTGAAATAGCTACATATCGTGCAAAAGCATGACTGTTCGAGAGTGGCAGATCAAAATGAAGAGATGTTGTTGTAAGATGCTTGTGCCGCCATATCGTCGGCATGAGAAATAATCTTCAACGATGGACATAAAACCTGACTCACTCAACACGAATAGTAACATACGTACATAGTAATAGTAATATGTGCAGCAATGCTATCTCCTGCAGGCGTTTACTGCAGAACAGCATATCCGGGGTGAGGCGAACTCAGCTGATGCCCCCGCGTGTGAAACTGTGTGGGTTACGGTAGGCTTCAAGCTTGACGAGAGTGGGAGCATAACCATCACAATAGCTAATAGCATATGCTTTCTTGATACCGACGACCGAGTCATCTTTCTTCCTGTACATATAGGTACGTAACGGTATGTACGTAGCGTATGCCAGCCAAACCAACAGAGATGAACCAAGAGATGCGCTGATTTTGTTAGTCATAACTGTACTTTGCTTTCTTTCTTCCTCTTCTCGCGCTAGTATGCTGTGCTTCATCCTTTTGCATCTTCTTTGCACTTGCTATGTTGTCTTGCGTTGTAAGCACATAGTCTGACACAACATATAGGTACTCATAAATAATAATATTACATGACCATACTTCTTGGCCCATGGATTCTGCAGTTGTAGTCTTCCTCTGCGAGCAATGAAGATCAGAAAAAACTGTACCCAAACTTTTTCTCTACATATCACTCTCCTTCCTGTCAATCACTGACTCGTGTCTACCTTCAGTTTCGAACGGTGACAGTCGTAAATTCCTGTCGTCCGTACCTAGTCGTCACTCTCTTAAAGGTGGGGCCAGGTGAGAGTGTCATCTTTTTTGCCTCGTTTTCCTATTCATCCCACCCGACTGGACATTAGGCACGAGTCGAAACGTGCAATATGTATGTACAGTGCATGCGCTGTGGTCGTGCTGCTGACGAATAATGTAGATAAGATAGTCGTCTTATGGGAAGAAATTTTCGGGCGCTATCTTCGCATAGAAAAGTCGCGTGTAGGCCCCCGGGCAGACCTACTAACCCCGTTCTGTACCTCCTCCCTCCGATGGCTGGATACTCTTCTTTTTCATGACTTCTCAAAGAGAGGAAACGCTTTCTTGACATCACTTCCATTTTCGAAAAACTGCCAAATTCCCTGCGGCCAGATCAGGTAATCCTGAGATCGCCCCACGCGAGATGTCCTCCCCATGCCACCACGCAATTATTACGTAGTACATACACTTTCACAGGAGTGTCCTGTCTACCCATCCGGCGTTGCATTTTACAACAATATCTCATTTTTCTAAGGTGTCGATCAGCTTCAGCTGCGTACAAAATCGGCGGTTAGCTTGCTTTCGTAGCTTGTCGCTCATCCATCATTCCGTTGTTAGTATAGTAGTACGGATGGACGTTTGTACTGTACATATCCTATTCCTGTGTAGGTACACAGTTGGCATGTACGTATGAATTTTTTTCTTAGTACCAAAACCAACACCATCGGAATGCGTCATGTTCGGTTTTATGCGTATGAATATAATATAATAGGATGTTCGATACAGGACTGCATAAGATGATTGTCTTATGACCATGACGTACATACCGTACAGTACGTGTACGTGTACGTATTATTCGTTATGTGCACACTGCACAGTAGTCGGCTGTTGGCTGTATCATGAATGTGCCTGTTTATTTCAGACGAAAATTACTGATTTGGATATCAACGCACTGCTGTTTCTTCGATTGATACAGTACAGCAAGAAGCCGGAGCTGCAAAATGTTATGGCTCGCAAGGTCGATGACAAGGTAACGGTACAGAAAGGACATGCAGCGCTTATTTTATACATAAAGACGCCTTTTGTGAGCTGAAATTCTGTCCGTTGTTTGATCTTCAAAAGTTATGCGCTCTTTTGTATTTTTGTCGTGCACATCCACCTCAGGTGCCCAATGTCCACTTTTGGTCATCCGACACAACAAAAGTTCGAAAGGTGAGAGAAACACAGGACTGGAGAGAGGATGTCTAGTTGTTTGTGTCCACTCAACGAGATGACCCTCAAAGGAACTTTCGGCTAGCGACTTCATCCACAATTTCTGTCACCGCTTTTTGGCCATACTTTACAGTACTCCTCTTCTTCTTCGTAATATATGGGTGACATGTGGACGATACGATATCTTCGCCTCATCTTTACGGACGCGGGTGGTAGGGAGAGCAATGATGAGATGTCCGTTCCTTCGTCTGTCTCTTAAAGGAGGAGGACGGCCCTGAGTATTTTGTTTTGATCATCTTCGGACCTTTGGGGGTGTCTGACCAGCGTGTAAAAGTTCATCGCCGGACGAAGAACTTTGTTTACTTGTCAGGGACGTCCGTTCCTCTCTTGCGGACATTTGTCCACCTCTTCTCCTCCTCCGTACGTACACTCTTTCGACCTTCACCGGGCACGCTCGGACCTCGTCTTCTCTGTCGTTCGGAGACAGCCGCGAAAGGAAAGACGGATGATGGGGCGATGGAAGAAGCGGCTGTCTGGATGAGTGTCGAGCGTCGGACGAAAAGGGTGGACGACACTGGTCATCTTTGATGATGATGATCGTCGTTTAGTGGCCGATCGACAACCTGAGAGCAGACAGACACAGACGGTGGATGGACGATGGTCGCACCCGCCGGACGATTAAAGGAAGACCACACCGCCACGCGCGCGCGCGCAACTTGCCGCGTCTGACTCGCGCCTATCCTATCCTATCATTTTCGCCTGTATTCTCCCTCCTGCATCTTCTTGTTTACCCCTCCGCTGCCATCTTCAGCCGTCGTCGCCATAGGCTAAACGTACGTACACTGGACGCTGTCCGACCAACGTCTTCTCCTTCAACTCTTTCGTAAGAATTCGTCGGCGAACCGATCGGACCGAGGTCGACATCCGCCGTTTTGGGTGGTCAGTTTTCACTTTTGTCGCCCCAAACAGATGTCGCAATCAAAGAACCAAAGTCCTATTCGCGCTATTGGCTGAACTATCCGAGAGGATAATGGTAAGTGTTGAGGGATTTTCCACTCTTTTCACTCACACTTTTTCTCATTCGTGGGGCTATTTTTCGACTATATTGCCGTCGCCATTGAAACATAGGTATGTTGTTAGAACTTAGGGACTCGTACTACTTGCTGCTTGATGTAATAGGCCCTTTTTGCACATATTTGGACAGATTCTCCGAGCCACTGCCTAATTCACTGGAACCGTGCCGTCTCTATTCTCGTTCGTGCCACTGGAATTCGCGAAATGCGGAGCTCTAAAGATGGACCCTTTTGCTGCATGTACGATGCACCTGGTATCTGCACCTCTGTTTGCTTCAGGTCTTATCCGTCCGTCCATTCCTTTCTGGGCTTCTTCAGGTTTAGCGAAATAGTCGAACAAAACACGAGGAAGAGGTGTCAGAAGAACTCGCAAAGCTCCAGCTTCCCCCTTTACTGACCACTTGTTACTGCTTCGGCATGAAAAGGCAGCTCATCCTTCTCCGAAAATGGAGCGAAGGGAGGGCCCACTGGAGCTTAACCGAAGTTGTCCTGCCGCAGCTCTAAGACCTTAGCAAACAACAAAAAACACGCCCCCCTGCTGAGGTATGGGCGGAGCAGAGAGAGAGATCGTCGCGGTGTCGAGCCCGCAAGACGAAGGTGTCGAGAGGAAGAAAGATAAAGGACACACGGACGGAATAGGGGAGTCTGTCTCTGCTTTGCTCTGTCCCTTCTTCCATCGTCACCTCTGTGTATCTTGGGTGGGCTGCTTCCTTTCTTGTCCTCTCTTCCGTGTATGGGCTTTGTGTGTAGGAGTGTCACTCCTTAGCTGGACACTGGACACAGACAATAGGGTCGCTCCACCCATTCGCCCTCTTTTCCTGCTCGGGGCTTATGTGTCAGAAGGATCAAGCGTTCGGCTGCTAATCAGGTGTTTTTCTTGTCCCAGTGATCCCTTCTCGGATTTTGTCAGGTTGGTGGCGCTTT
Organism: Epsilonema sp. ZAB3_2; assembly: GCA_030247985.1. Classification (NCBI taxonomy): domain Eukaryota; kingdom Metazoa; phylum Nematoda; class Chromadorea; order Desmodorida; family Epsilonematidae; genus Epsilonema; species Epsilonema sp. ZAB3_2. The sequence goes on along the minus strand of JASAMW010004466.1, from coordinate 37,990 downwards.
TGTTTCCTCTGACCTTCGTTGTAAAGTGACAGAACTTATTAGCACACCCACCATTCCTGGATGTACTGTACGTATACATGATATCCTTCCTACTGCGGGTGGTTGATTGTGGTCTTTGTTCGCTTTAGGTACCTTCATTAGTGCTTCGCTACTCTGCGTACTATACGTCCTTGCGTTCTCAAATTGCTAATTTTGGCTATTTATATTTCCCTGTATGTGATGCTTTATGTTGGTTATTTGTTTCAGATCTTTCTTCAAACTTGCCGAGAGATATCACCGCATCGGGAGTTGGTTTGTGACTCCGAGCTACAGCTTCCAACATTGGAGGGACTTCCGGAGCGCGTACTGAGAAGCGCAAGTAAGAAAGCCTTCAAAACCTATATAGCATCGTACGTAACTGTATCTGTAAGGTACTGCACATGTGCGTGCAGTAGGTAGTACGGCATAGTAACGTGTATGTGTACGGCTGTACGCACTCGTATTTACATACATTTTGGCAATGGCAGAACCGAATACCAAGCCGAAGTACATTCGCTATTCTCTCTGCTCTGCATAGGGGAACTTGCAGGTCAATACTATTTCGCTAAAGATCGCGCGTTTTGGCATCTTTTCTGTGCTGCTACCGTAACCCATAGCATTTACTTGGAAAGCGGGATGAAGCTTGCGAAGAAAGAGAGAGGAGGAGGGAAGACGTAATTATTATTGATGAAGCAGAGCATAGGGGAGAGGCTAGTCGAGAGACGCTCTGCTGAGCAGTTAAGCCAGCTTGAACAGCCGGAAGTGGTTATGCTTTAGGTGGGGACGTGGATTCCTAGATGTATTCTATACGTAAAAAGGTACAAATCATACGCACCTACGAATTCATACGCAGTCGCACGCTTACCACTCCGCCGACCCAGAGCGCATAAAAGATAAAAAGATTAGCAAGGATGCATATCGCTGAGCTAACCTGCTCAAACTCGCGACCGCAAAATCCACGCCACGCAGCCATCTTTTAACGACGCCACACTTTGCACCCGTCTGACGATCATCATTAGAATTAGAAAAACGACCGGAGGAGTTCCTCTAGAAAACGCGCCAAGAGAGGCTGGAGACGCATTTATGGCGCTAATGGGGGAAGTTGAGGAGAGCTCGAGATTTCGAAAATAGTGCATCGCACTCTACCTACCGATATGTACGTATACATGTACTATTACTCAAAACGATGTTACATCGTTTTGAGTAACCAGTGGCCCGTTACAGCTTCGCAGTAAAATCCCTTTGCAGATCTGGCAACCCTTTTGCAGATTAGGCAACTCTTGTTGTAGATTGTGATCTGTCAAATTATTACACATATGGCAACAATTTTGCGCAGTTGGCAGAAAGTTGCATATCTGGCAACCCTATTGCAGAGTTGGCAACCCTATGGCAGATTTGGCAACCTTTTTCTGCATAGATCTGACAACCATTTTGCACATCTGGCAACCATTTTGCAAAGCATCAGGTGAAAATAGAGCATGTGGCAACCCTTTTGCAGGTCTGGCAACCCTTTTGCGAATTTAGCAATCTGGCAACCCTTTAGCGCATCTAGCGTTTTAGTCTCGTGTGCACTTTCGGGCGTGACCATTTGCAAACGCTGGCTTGAAAACCTGCGTCGTTTGGTTTCTGCGGCATTTAGCACTAAAATATCGATTATCGATCGATTATTGATGATCGGCTGATCAAATCAGAAATCGCAGGTCTTTCTGGCGTTCTCGGGGCCATAAGCGCTTAAAAGAGCCCTGGATGGATGATTTAGCTGCAAAATTGAGTGAGTTATGAGTGAATCTGCGCGCTTTTAGTACTGAAATATCGATTATCGATCGATTATTGGCGATCGGCTGATCAGATCAAAAATCGAAGGCCTTCTGGCCGCCCTCGGGGTCATAAGCTTTCGAATGAGCCATTGGTCAACGCTGTAGCTGCAAAACTGAGCGAGTGTATAGCATCACAGACAGACAGACACACACACAGACACACACACAGCGCTCCTATTTGTTAGTAGATAGTACATGTATACGTACATGTATACGTAGGTATAGGTTGTGGTACCGTAACCTACCAAGACGGCTGTATATTAAGGAAAAGAAGCAGTTCTTAAAGCAGTGCCAATTGCAAGCAGTAAGTATGTATCCGACTTACTCGCTCTTCTAATGCAGTCATACGCAACGCACATAGTGTACATACGTAAGTACAGATTGAAAATTTTCGATGTGTTCGCCATCTTTTGGCCGCCATGTACAACGAACGTAAGTGTATGCGTACGCGTGTGTAAGTACGTACTGTACTATACTGCCTACCTTACATGATCATGTGAGTATGTACGATAGCTATATTGCGTTATGCTGGACACCAACGCTGTTTACTGTATATACATTTATGTGGTACGCCTACTACATGAGAAGAGCTGAAAGAGAGGCGCATGAATGATGCATCGTCCTTTCTGGACCAACTGCACAAGAGCAGCTCTCCCTTGGACAATGGGAACCGCCTGAAACTTTTCGACGGGCTGTATGTATGTACTGATGCTGGGCAATGATGTGTGGTGTGGTCGGCTTGTGACTTCGTTCAAATCGAAGATCAATTTTAGCCTCATCAACAATGGAACTCTTTTTTCTTGTGGTGCCTCCTCACTTTACCGCTGCTGCCAAAATTTTCCCAACGCGCCAATGCAGCACCATCTGTGTAATGAGCTGCTTCACCGTCATCCACCTGGACTCATTTTTGGTTTGTGCGTGGATTGGATGATAATGTAGCATCAATCTTCCACATGCTTTGTTCATCCCTGGAGACTTTTCTCTTTCTTTCAAGAAGATGTTTCGCTTTCGATAATTTGCTGTTGCTATGTACCTACATATGTGTGTACACTGCTTGCTTTGCTACCTACCGTCTTGTGGTCGCTTCACTGCGCAAGGAGGGGGTTAAAATGACCTTGGGGCACGCGATAAAGCAGAAGGCACACGTGCGGCTACTAAAATCAAAATCTAAAAGAAGCGAAAGCGCGCGCTAATTAGCGGCTCTCCCTCTCTCCTCTCCTCCGCTCTAATTGGCGGTCCACACAGATTTTCGAAATAAAGATTTCGCATGATGCATGGTGTACAGCTAGTACCGCCTTATGTATTTGGCGAAATCGACGAAGCATCTTAAGGAACATCGGTAGTTTATGAATAAATAATCGCTTCGTTTCCTTTCCAACCAACCTCTTTCCCTTCCTTAGCCTTTGATCTTTCAATCACATACTATTGGTGGTGCGTGCGTGCCCCAGAAAAATAGGAAAAGGTCGGCTGAGGACAAAGGGCAGGGTCGTCATGTCTTGTGTATTGTATCAATAGGGGGTCGTGTCAACCTGGCACGTGTTTTGCTTGGGTCGCTCGAGCCTGGGGGCGATCGCTGCTACACCCTGTAGTACCGTAACCCGTCCTAAATTTTGTGGATGGCTCCCTACCCGGAATATGTGATTTTGCTGGACCACAGTACATCGACAGACCTCTGTATTGTGATGGACCTATACACAGCGGTCCACGCACTGTAGAAAGTACGGCTCACGTGTACGTAGAGTTGCGAAAGAAAAGGTCCACCTGACTACGAACGCACCACACATTGTACACGTAGGTCCATCACAAAACAGAGGTCTGTCGATGTACTGTGGTCCAGCAAAATCAACGGCTCCCGGTAGCTCAGTGGCAGAATGCGTTGGAGGATCAGTTCGATTTCCACCCAGGGCCAGGTCCAACTTATAAGCTTTGGGATTGAACTGCATGTATGTGTGTGTGTTTGTTGCAGCTCGAAGGCCGATGTTGCTAGGTGGAACGGCGACGGGTGAGGATATCGAGATGAGGGACGGCGGATCCCGTAAGCGGTCAGCTTCATCTTCTGCTGGTGCAGCCGCCAACCACAGAACAATGGAAGGCGGTGGAGGAGACGAAGGCAGACTGGAATGCCATCACTGCGGACTCCACTTCGGCAGCGCGGAAATGTAAGCGCAATTCTGACTCTATTTTTGCAAACATGCGATAAATAATTCTAATAATTCCGTCCTTTAGTATGCATAAATGTACGAGCAAGCATAGAAGTTTCAGCTTTAGTTTTTTCCCTGAGTATTTATGACGATGCAAACTGTTGCCTTAGGTCACTTTTTGAGCGCGCTTTGTACTGCATGTACTGTACGTACGTACACACTGAATAGACCAGGTTATGTATGTACCTAGGAGTATCTGATTACAGCTGCCCGAAATTTATCAGAGTCTTTCTTTCATCAGAGAAGGATTCATTTTCTTTCAAAATCGTGTCAAAGTCTAATCTGTCGTCTCCCTCCATCCCCATCGTCGTCCGTATCGTTCGCCATCTCGCTTCGTTACAGCAGCAGCGTGAAAGAACAACTGCAGCAGGTGGACTGGACACTGGATAGGCAGGCGAGGCGGAAGAGGGCCAAGGTTTTTTATGTCATATTTGCCCCGGCCTTTAGTTTCCTCCACTTCGCACGTGAGTGAAAGTTTTCTACGGTCGCTGGTGTCCAATTTTACAACGGCGGCTGCATGCGTCGTCACATACATCAGATTATGGAGGTTGTCGGGGGGAGACGAACTTCCTTCCCCTTTCGAAGTTTCAGTTGCCTTTTGTGCCGACTGAAGGGGAGGCAGAGTCATCCAGGTGTGCATAGGTGTACATACGATTTACGAACACAAGAAAGAGGAGGAGGAGGAGGAGGAGAAGGAGAAGGCACGGCGGTCAATAAGGTCCTAACATTTGTGCCAGTGACACAGATTTCTCTCTCTCTCTCCGAAGAAGTCGCGCGACTGACACAGTCGTTGTCGAACACACTGCATCCTCTGACGAACGACACGTAGGCCTATACATACAGTACAAAATGTTCTCACCGTTGTTCGCATGGAGTGTCTGCATATTCGTTGTCGAAGGTGCATACGGAAGAGGCGGGAGGACAGAGACCACTACAAAACGTTGCTGGGGCCATGAACACCCGCAACACAATCACCCATACTACATCACATGCAGGCGAACAGGAACAGCGCGCATGAGATAACACACCGACCATAATCGTCGTTCGTTCGTATGTCCGCCATCGTTGGAGGGAGGAATTTGGAGTGGAAAGAAGGCGAAAAATCGACTCGAAAGAGAAAGTGACGACGACGGACTTTCTCTTTCCGAAATTACGACATCCACCACCCAATTCCCACTGCCCCACACCGAATTACTGGCCTCGCCACTCGCTTTCTATTACACGTACGTACGTACGTTCGGCGAAGGGGAGGACAAAAAACTCGGCGCGCTGCTCGACGAAGTGAGGAAAAGACGACGACGACGTCGGAGAACGGGCCACGAATGCAGAAGAAAAATCGGGGTGACATGCCCCGGGGGCAGGGAAGAGAGAGCTCGACACCTTTTCCGCCCTGGAAACTCCCTTCCTTAACCTGCCTCAACACGTGTGCAAGACACTTTTATGTAGTCGTCGGCCGGCGGAGGGAGATGGTCAGCCGGTCGGTCCGCGTTTTCGGTGGGAGACGGCGAGAGAAAGTTTTGTTTGGGAAGATCGCGCCTTCCCCCCTACTAAATACGATAAACTAACAGCGTTTTGTACGTACGTACGAAGAGAATTCGACGATGGGGTCTCCGCTCTGCCCTGCGGCGCTGGCACAGAACTGCATTCAGTCGTGGACGCGTTTAGTCTGCCGCAGCTTCTGTACATATTCACATTATGTTTCCTGAGATGGCGAGTTCTCTCTCTTCTCTCTCGTCGGCCCACGAGACGATAGTATCCGAAGATCGTCAGCAGCCGAATAACCACATGACGAACGGACGACGACGAATATGTTCTACAGGCGGAATCCTATGTATGCAGTACTCCGACGTTCGCCGCCGTATTGTGATATCTGTACATACGTACGCGTACGGTTGCTGTGACGATGGAAAGGAAAAGGAGAGAGAGGCGGCGATTTTCCGTCAACGACTGGGCGAGGTGATGGGGCGGCTGTGCGGTTCTGGGGTGTGACGATCGACGACTACGAAACAAAACCGCCGCCGAAGCAGCTCGTCTGTAACCGACGGGTTTTTTCTCCTCATCTGCGGCCTCAAATGTCTCGTGTTTTCCCCACTTTTCGGTCCTCCTCTCCTCGCCGTACCGTACACTTTTGCTGGTCTTTACTTGTTCAATGTAAAAAGTTCGAAATATGAGCTAGCTCTTTTGCTTTTTCGTGGACGACTTGCGACGTTGTTTTAGCTGTTGCTTGCTTGGTAGCTTTTTCCCAGGGTGTAGTACATTCTCGGACTTTGTACCCTATACGTAGCTTTGTTTTACTTGCTTTAATATAGAGTTTTGTACTATACATAGCTTTGCTGATAGTCATAGTACGTACGGTATGTATGTACACGTAGTACGTCATACGTACTCTGTTTCCTCTTATAGCCTGTCTGTATGTATCCCTCCAGGTATTCTACAGTACGTACTGTTTGTTTTGTTGACATACATACTGTACATGCAGGCACATACTATGTACCCTATACGAAAATGTGTGCAACCCCCAACAGTAGTTTTTACGTACCTGTCGTTTGCATATATTGTACATTATATACATATACTGTACCTACGTAGCATATGCTGCGGCTTTGTTGTGCCTGTTGTCAGGTGGTCCGCTCATCAGTTCTCGTGCAACAAAGTGCGGACGTGGCAGGGGGAAGGCGCCGGGCGCAGAAGCAGCAGTAGCAGTCTCCTCCGCAGCACCGCCGATTCCTCCTCGTCGGGCGGCGATCGTGAGAAAGCGCAGAGTGCAGGGCTAGCAGGGCAGCAGCAGCAGCAGGCGGAGGCGGAGGAGGAGGGCGTCGGCAGCGGAGAGCATATCTGCAGCGAGTGCGGCAAGAGCTTCGCCACCGCTTCCGGCCTCAAACAGGTACTCACCATTTTGATACATAACGTAGTACCGGTAGCCGATACGTAAAGGCTTTGGGTGACTAGCATTGCTTACTGTGGAACCATTAGTCCGTTTTGTTATGCTATTTATTGTATGTCTGGGGTATGATTGTTTTGTTTTATAGTCGGAGAAACGATCAAGAGTTCGCTTGACAATTTTTCCGTTCCCGTGGCAAACTGACATTCTAAACAAGAATAGCAACCGGCTTTTCGACCCTTTTTCAAACACTATTGCTATTCTTGTTTAGAATGTATAGAAATGTTAGATTGCCACGGGAGCGGCAAAATTGTCAAGCGAACTCTTGATCGTTTCTCCGACTATATTATTTTACTAGTACTTATGAATGACGATGTGTGTATGGCTTGCAGGGTCTGTTTCTGTCACAATTTGTATTTGGTTTGGTAGCACATCCAGTACCTACCATTACGTATGTATTGTATGTACGTGTGTACTGTGTTGCGCAAACTTTTCCTGATGCTCCCGCCCTAAACTTAGGTTAGACGGCGCTAAAATACTAAAAAAAATATAATAATTACTGCTTTTCTTACAGCACCAGCACATCCACAGCAGCGTGAAGCCGTTCACCTGCGACATCTGCCTCAAGAGCTACACGCAGTTCAGCAACCTCTGTCGCCACAAGCGCATGCATCTGGACTCCGTCGTCGCCATGAACAGTCTGCTGCAAGCCGCCGGTCCCCCGGGCATGCTTCCTGCAGACGCCAATCCGGCCGGCATCCTCGGTCTGCTCGCCCAGCGCTGTCCGGGCTGCGCCCAGAGCTTCCCCGACTCCATCGCCTACCTGAAGCATCGCAAGCTCTGTCCCGCTCTGGGCAACGGCGCAGTCGACATCTCGCCCACTGGCGGTCGATCCGACAGCGGCGGAGGAAGCAACGCCTCCGCCGCAGCTGCCGCCGCCTTTAAGCAGATGGCGGCGCTCTCTGGCTTAACCCTTCCCGGCAAGAATGGCGCCGCCGCAGCGTCCTCTGCAAATGGCGCCGCCGGCTATTTTCCAGGCGGTCAGCAGCAACAGCAGCACGCTTCTTCCTCTCTGTTGGCGGTGCCGCACCAGTACTTGAGCTATCTGAGCGCACTGCAGCAGAGTCAGCAGCAGCAACTCTCCGCCATGTTCTCTTCTGCAGCCCACAACCCGTTTCTGGCCGCCATCAGTGGCTCTGCTGGAACAGCTGCCGGGCGCTTGGTTAATGGAGAGCCTGTGCGAGAAACAGGCGGGGTTAACGGAAGCTGCACCGCCGGCCACCAAAAGGCACTGGGCAGCGACGGCGAGAATTCGCCCAGAAGCTCCGGTTTGACCAGTAGCAGTACGACCAACAGCGAGCACAGTCCGAACACGAGCAACCAGAACCGCACAACTCGACCTGCGAGCAAGGGAGGCAGCGATCATTCCGCCACATCTTCCTCCGATCACCATTCCTCATCTGACAACGCAGTAGCTGGAGTTGGAGTCAACGGCGCAGCTACTGGCGCCACCACCGCTACCTCTGTTCTACAGTACGCCACGAGCAATGGACGAGAGCACCATGATGAGGCAGATGTAGACGTGGAAGAGGAGGAGGAGGAAGAGGATGCAGACTTGGGGGGAATGGAGGGAGCTGCAGGTGGAGAGAATGGAGCTCTGGATCTACGGGTAGCGAAGCAGCTGCAGCAGCCCAAACAGGCAGCTACATCTGGCTCCGGCGGGAGGAAGAAAGAGCAGCTGCAGGACCAGGACGTGGAAATGCACGTAGAGGAGGCGGCTTCTCCCTCCTCCGACTCCATCGTGGAAACGCCGCCGGCGCGCCAGTCCGCCGACCTCGTTCGCCCCCATCCCCAGCTTCATCTCCCAGTCCTCCCATCCAGCTCCGCCTCAGCCTCCTTAACCACCTCCAACAACAATCTGCAAGCTGCAACAGTCTCTTCTTCTTCCTCCCTCATGGATAATCAGTTCCTGCTGGCTGCAGCCGCCGCCTCTGGCGCTCGTCCTGGCGCCGCCTCGTCCTTTCTGTCGCCGTTGGCGCTTGCAACTGGCTCTTCCGCGGCAGATGCAGCGAGTCTGAGCTTCCTGCGAGGTTTGCCGCCCTATTCCTCGATGGCGGGTCCGTTGGCGGCGGCGGGCGCCTATCTGGGTCCGCTGGGTCCGCATCCGGGATTCCCGGTGGTGCCGCCGGTGCCCGGGCATCATCACCACCACCACGGGCATCACGCACACCACGGAGGAGGACATCACGCTGTGGGAAAGGCGAAAGATCGATACGCATGCAAGTTCTGCGGCAAGGTAACTTCCAAGTCAATAACTTTTATCAGTAATGAAAACTCTGATTCAACAAACATGTGTGAAACAATTTATGCAAATTAAACCTATGTAATTATGTATACGACACCCCTCTGTGTCGTACAAGTATAGGTATGTACTGTTACATGCAGATGTTACGTATACGTATGCATATGCATTTACATACAAGTATGCTTATGTTCCGTATACTTGTATTATGTACGTAGTCCATACGCAAGCCTTTGAACTGAAGTACACTGGGGTACTCAGTATGTGGGAAACCCGGCCCCCAAAAAAATAAATTTTTTAACGACGGTGTCCGCGTTTACCCCATATTACCCTACGTACCATTACGTACACTGTACATGCAGATACACTCGTGTTACCTACGTACGCACAGCATGCATACGAAAGGAAGCCTTTGACCAACTGTACGTACGTACACTGTAGAGGGTGCTACTGTGGTGACGTAAACCCAGCCACCCACGAAGAATGAAATTATCTTCAAAACGAGGTGGCCAGGTTTACCCCACATTACCTTACCTGTGCAATCCCCCGTGCCTTTCAGGTATTTCCCCGTTCCGCCAACCTCACGCGCCACCTTCGGACGCACACCGGTGAGCAGCCGTACAAATGCACCTACTGCGAACGGAGCTTCAGCATCAGCTCCAACCTGCAGCGTCACGTGCGCAACATTCACAACAAGGAGAAGCCGTTTCGCTGCCACCTCTGCGATCGCTGCTTTGGCCAGCAGACGAATCTGGATCGGCACCTGAAGAAGCACGAGTTCGACGCCGCCTTAAGCGGCAGTACAGCCGCCACCTCCGCCTCCTTAACAGCGCGGGGGGATCAGGCGGTGGTGAAACCGGCGGATTCCTCCACCACGTCCTCAGGCGGCGGAAGTCCGTCGTCGGCCGCCGTCGAATCGACCACCGTCGACCGCCCGCCGCCAGCCAATGAGAAGCCGCCGTCGTCCTTCCTCGCCGGCTTTCAGCTGCCGCGCACTCGCGACATTTCCCCGTCCAGCTTCACCGCCCTGCAACAGCAGCTGGCGGCTGCGGCAGTCAATTCCCAGCAGTTCGCAGCCATGAGCAGTCTGTTGTCGAAGCACGGCGGCCACCGGGGATTCCCGCCCGGCTTAACGGGATTGGCAGCTGCACTGGAGAGTGGCGCTGGGGCTGGGGCGACTGCAGGCGGACTATTCGGGGCCGCTGCACTGTCTGCGCAGAAATTTGCGGAGCATTTTCAAAAGCAAATGGCAGGTGGTGCGCAGCTGTAAGCATCACTACTGTTGTACTCTGTGTGTATGTGGCTGTTTTGCTTTTGGTAGCTAAGGCCAAGGCGAATTGATCAAAATTAGTTTGAAAGATCTGGACCAATATTTTTGATGTCGGCGAGATTTTCCTACATTTTTTGGATCAAAATATTGAAAAATGATGATCATTTTGGATGGATACACTGCTGAGCTGAGCTAAATAGCAATCTGAGGCTGGCACTTACATGGCATCGCATAAGTTTGCGAAACCTATATTTAAATATTTTTTGGCTGTTCGAGTTTTTTTATGCCGTATGCTATTTTCTTGTGCTTTTGTGTCGTACGTGTACTCTCTACTATTTAGCAGTTCGTTGACGCTTTTCCCTTGTATTTTATTTTGTTTCTTGTTTTGTTGCCCTCTTCGTCTTTCCCAGTGAATCGTGCAATCAAGTCTCGTTTTTGCTCTGTTATATGAATATTTGAGCGTCCTTTATTTTGGTTGATCGGTCATTTGCTGAACATGCTATTTGTATGGACTTTGTTGCAATCGAAATTTGACAGATGTTAGGCCTAATTCCAAATCTTATTTGTTACTGTCTGCTTCTTTCTATTTTATCTGTACGAGTACTGTTATTTCGCTTTTTTGACTCTGCGCTATTTTGTAATCCGCTCATGCTTTGCTTGCATATATTTTCCGGCGTTGTTTCAGTGTACCGTAACTCGGTACGACATATTTTTCGTGCAAACTCTGAGCAAGTTCGCGCCTTCTCTGTTTTGTTTTTTTTTGCCAAAAAATTTCTGTCCGGGTCCATCTGAGAACTGGTCTGCAACTCTGCACGCACTACGTACATACGTACAACTACAGAGTGTCTCAAAATAAACCGTCCACCTTTCCTTGCATGTAACTCTGGAACCAAATATTAGATTTACATGCGGTTTCTTTTATTTTGTAGCCAAGGCTTCAACGCAGGTGTGTACAAAATTTCAACTATTTCGTCCACATACTTCGGAAATTGCTATTTTTTTGAGGTATCTCGAATCATATTAGTTTGTTCTTTCAGTTGGAAATTGGTCTTGTTCTTTCAAGGTACCCAGTTCAATGCGTTTGCTACCCTGGCATTGGGGCTAATGCATGAGATACGCATACGCGTATTTTAGGTTAGTAGATCAATGGCCTCAAAAATTTCACTTTTTGTGACATTATTTTCTGCGCCGAGCGCGCGTCGCGTCGGCCGACCACGGCAAAAAAGTGGCCTCTGCCCTCTTCGAGTTGTCGGCGACCATAATAATTCTTACAACTTTCCATTTCAACGTCGAGAGAGAGATCCTAGACCACCAGACAATAAAATCGGAGGTGCGCCGTTTCAGCGCTCATATTATTATTCCAGAGTTTTTGGAAGAGATTTTTGCGGCCGTGTTGTTACATTACTTGCGCTAATTTGATCGATCTTTCGCCCCTTCCTAATGCGAAGATTGCGATCTCAGGAAAAATTACTTTTTATATACACACGTTGCGTGAGATTGCCGGATCTCCTCATTTATTATTGATTTTATTAGATTGCGAAGTTATGCGAAAACTGGATTCTCCTTTCTACTCATCGGCGAATCTGCCGATCCTTTCAACCTGCGCATCTTTCCAATATTTCCGTCCCCTCAAGAAATATTCGCGACTGCGAAGGGTTTCGACCAGTAATTTAATAAGAAAGTGATTGCGACATAGATGGTCAATAATAGGGGCCGGAAACTGATGATTTCTAGCGAAACGGACAGGCATACGAAATAGGGCGCGTATAGGCAGATTCAGTCAGAGTTTGGACGCAGTGCTTGCATACTATTTGTTCACAAACTGTACAATCAAATTTCTTCATGTTTGGAGACTTTTTCTTGTGCCTATATTTTTCATTGCTGTGTCAGCTGAGTTGAAGCTTTGGAGACCAAACTGTTGTATGTACACACCCGCGAATTCCAACAAGCATACATACCATGAGAACTGGGCCAAGGGCAGTGTAATTTGGGCGAATCTGTATCCCATGCTGTATTCATTTCGCATACATACAATACGTCTGTATTTTTTTGTGCAAGATGCACTGTTGTAGCAAAAGTTGTAGTAGCCAGCCATCTTTGAAAGTTTAGCCTACCTGACGTGAAAGATGGTAATCCATACAAACGTTGAGTGCTGTCTAGTGAGGTGTTGTACATATTAATTTTTAATGAAAAACAAAATTGTTGGACTCCTCATATTTTGTGCAATATGCTGTTGCTACTTTTGGTATGTTACTGTGCTGTGCTGTGGACCAAAATTTTTTATGTAATAAATTTTCGTCCATATTTCGATGCTGTTTATTACTATTTTCTTCTTGGTCTGTCTGTCAGCTTTTGCTTCTGATTAATAATATTTTTTTCTCTTCCCGCAATATTTTCGCTACTTATTGTGCACATGAATTTTACTTGCAATTTATGTTACTGTAGAATCATGGCTGCTGTTCGCAACAATCAAGCAATGTGTATGTGCTAACCCTCTAAAAAGTTGCAATTATTTTCTGCATCATTGGTGTCAATATTATCGTGTTTGTATAGTACGAAGTTTTGTGTGCGTGTGGAGATCATTTGCTTTTATTGCTATGCATGCATATTCATAATCAGTGGAATGTAGTGGGCTACTTGTTGAATTCGTCTTGTGCTTGTAGTGAGAGCAAAATGCAAGTCTTGATTGCGTATTTTATCTTTAGCTTATCAATAAAACGATTGGTTGAAACCGTCAGTGAATCACAATGGCACATGGCAATGGTACAGTACAGAGTACATACACATCCTGCTTCAGTAATCTACAATTTGCTACCGCAAACACAGCTGAGACCTTCACACATCACATTGAGAACAACCAACCCAATGGCTCACTGTAATACTACCACTCTAGCATGCTACCCACTACGTTTACACAGTACATGTACCGTACATCACCGACCGACCGATACCTAAGAAGTACACCTACATCCTACATATACATACATCACATACAAGCTTAGCCTTTAGTAAGTGCGATGTTACGTACGTCGTAGTATCAAAAAATAATAATTCTGCTCAGGGGAAGAATGGAGGACATGACAGAGTGTAAACAAAAGAGAGCATCCCTGGCGCAGATTCGCCCCAATTCTTTCGTTTACACTGTCCTCCATTCTTCCCCAAGCAGAATTATATATTCTTGGCACTACGTGTACGTACTCTTAGAAGCAGCATCTGTTTCACTTCCACAATTTCAACACCCCGTCTCTGCTGGCACTGGCCAGGAACCACTGATCGCCAGTGAACAGTGTAGTGACGTCAGAAAGGGCGTCCCTGTGATACGTGGTCACTTGGATATCGTCAGCCGCCCCTACTCCAACGCTTCCTCCCCCCGTCTTCTTCAAACTTCCAGCCGTCCTCGACTCCAGATTCCGCTCGATTAACACCTGGCAAGCACGAATCTTTATTGGTAAATCAGTAAATCAAACCAAATGGACATACCGACGAAGGGTAAGAATGTGCCATGCCCATAATAGCCGACCATACCTACTTACGTCAGAAATTGATAACATTAGGCTTAGGATATTTATATGGCTTAGGCTTAGGCTTATGATAACATTAGCCAAATGTTATCAATTTCTGCTTACGTATATGTACGTCTACAATACTAGGTACAGTAATAAATAGGAAGACAAGCATGCAACGGAACGTCATCGGCCAAAAAAACAAGGTGACAGTCATATCCATAAGGGTGTTGCCAGCCAGCAATTGGTGGCACAATAAAACACGGTCCAGGTCAGTGGGTTGGGTCTCGTTTGTTTGTTTTGTCGGGGTCCGGGGGGGGGGGGGGGTTTTGTTGTGGGGGGGGCGGTGGGGGGGTTGGTTCACGTCTGTAGCGCCCCAGTGGGTGGGTGGGTTTCCTGTATGCTCACCTGAACGCCTTCCACCATCTGCGCCTTGCAGAGTCGCGTTCTCCTGGGCGCTACAAATCCATTGCCTCCTCCTCCAGTTTGAGAAATGGAAGGAAAGGAGACTGTGCCAGTGCTGGATGGAATGGAGATGGGATAGGAGGATTTCGGATCTGCCGCATCCCAGAAACGCAAGGCGCCAAAACTGTCGCCCGTCACCATCCAATCCGTACTGCTTTTCTTCGCGAGAATCGAGGAGGAGGAAGATGAAGAATCGTCAACGCGAGCAGAGGAATTACGACAGTAAAATGCGCCGGTGCATAACCCGGAATTCTGGAAAAACAATGAATGAAGAGCATAGCCGAACAACTTTTGGGACGCGTGCCAGCATATAGCTGGCCTACTAGTGAATGCTAAGATGATGACAGCAAGAGCATGCAACCAAAATCTGTACTTTGGCGCTAGTGTGCGTACGTACGAACAGCTAAGAACACTGTCAGGTCACGCAGAATACACCCCCAAGAAATAAAGAGAGAAATCGATAATAGTTGGCCAGTTTCCATTGCTGGGTTAGTCATTCTTGTCCCACTACTGCGAATGGCCTTCGTAGTCGAGTTGTGCCTTAGCTAGATGTGCACCTGTTCTCTCGAAAACCATACCTGTTGATAAGACAAAGGAGCGTTATCGGATGGCCAGAGGGCCAGAGTTCTGGAGCCAGTCTCCAGATCCCAGAGACCCAGCTCTCCATTGCCAGCCACGGAAGCCCAAACAGAAGAAGAAGAGGAAGAGCCCAGGGCAGATGCAAAAGCGGAGCAGGACCACAAACCCACCACGCGCTGGCCAGACGGGTGACAGCAGACATTTACTGGCAGTTGAAACCTGCAACACAATCCAGTGAGCATATCACAGCATATTAGGAGTTGGTATCACAGTCCAGTGGGCATATCACATTATATTAGGAGTTGTAGGAGCACATGGCACGTTCATACTCGCAAAATGAGCAAGCAAGAGCCCCACTACAGTATGTAAGAATACCTACACACGGATATTCAAAATTAGCCGCAGTACTAAGTACTCTACATACGTACGCACGTATCAAAGATTTGCACGCATTGTTGCAAGCACAGTACATGACCACAACGTACGTACATTACACACCATCTTACCTACCCAGACCACGGTATCGTATGTACATTCAACTGCATACATACAGTGAATGTGAATACATAGTATGTCATGCATGTACGTACTCCTGCCACTTTTCCGGTGAATACACCATACGTATACGAGCAATACACTACTGTACATACCTCGTATCCCAAGTGACCATTCGTCCACTGGCCGTGGCCAGACAGGCCCACTGTTGTCGACCGTGGTCTAAGCAGAAGGCGGTCACCAGTCCGTGTTCGCTAGCGTTCTTGCACTTCCACACCGCAGCTCCCTTCCCCCCAACCCTCAAGTCCCAGCAGATCAGGTAGCCGTGATGCGTCACACCCAGGAGAATATTCGCCTCCTCCGCTGCCCCACCTCAATCAATCAATCAAATCCTTCTTTTCCGCGCACATATCATATTCAACTGTCGCGAGGTGAACGGAAGCCCCAATTCCTAGGGGAAAGGAAAACTCTCCGGGGCAGCGGGGCTCGAACCCGCAACCTTCGGCTTGCCCTGCCAATGCTCTACCGATTGAGCTATGCCGCCGGACAAGGGTTCCCTCGCAAGTGCCTCCTATATGTACCCGCACACGCAGCGCCACTTGCCATCCGTCACCCGCTGGGTTCTAGGCACCCTCACCACATCAACGGTGGGTAAAACAAGCCAAGCGCGCAGATGAATACTTTTAATACCCAATATTAAATACCTCCGTCGCTCCACGTGTCCATAGCCAGGAGAGGACCCTCTTCTGCGGGACCCGTGCACAACTGAAGCAGGGCGGTTGTAGAAGTTGAGGAAGAAGCAGCAGGACTGGCGGGAGAGCGACCTCGTTGCTGCTGTTGCGGGTTAGTAGTCGTTTGAGCAGCTGAAGAGGAGGCGGAGGCAGCCCAAGTTAAAGGCACGATCTTCACGAGGCAATTGTCGCCGGCGCACGCGAATTTCTCGCCGCCCGACAGGAAACAGACGGAGCGCACTCGGTCGCCTGTGAAAATATTAGGCATTCATGATCACGATACATCGGGCGTTTTATACGGAAGCTGGGTCAAGAATGCCTAAGAAACAGGAAGTGGTTCGAACATACCAGGGCACTGTTGGGTAAACGCGGTCATGGGGTAAATCCGGCCACCTAGTACTGGAGGACGTTCTTTCTACTCGGGGGCAGGGTTTACTCAAAAAATAAAAATCGGCCGGGTTTACCGCACAATACCCTACAGAACATTGGGCCAATACCGAGTCCGTAATAAGTGAAGCGTGATCTGTTGGCCAGACTGCGGCCTTCCATGCGTTGTGCGTCCCACAGCTTCACCGTACCATCGGCGCTTCCGGAGAGAAAGAGACGCTTATCAGGGTGCACAGCCAATCTGCAAAAGGAATGCATATAGGTACATAGACTAGGGTAAAGTGGAGTAAACCCGGCCACATAGTACTGAAGGCCGTTCGTTCTACGAGGGTGGCCGGGTTCACGCCGCCAATAAAACCAGCCGGTTTACCCAACGATAAATGACATTATGCAGCGGAGCCTTTCTAGCCTTCTACGTAATTATTGCCACCTACTGCACGTACATACATATCTGTATCACACCGTCCTGATACCGTACATTACAAGCGTAACGAGCGTTGTTGGCTCACTTGACAATGGCGCCTCTGTGCTCTTGCAGGTGGGCGACCAGTCGGCCCTGCGGTCTCCAATCCGCGGGCGGCTGCTGCTCCCTCCCCTCAGCACAGGAGCCGAGGCCAGCAGAAGATGTGCCCGGCGCCGCGAATCTGGCAGCCCCCTGCCACTCCGCCCTTTTCCACTCCACCAGATCCGTCAAGGCGCGGCGACAGCCCGACATCTCCACTGCATCACAAAGACAACATACATCGAAACCAGTCACTTTTCGCTCCTCGCGAATAAGTTACCGAATGCTGTAATACACAGCCGAAACATCAAAGTCACCAGTTCTCCCAGGCTGCTCCGATAACACAGGGACGAAATGTTTCGTCGGGTCTGGGTGAACTCGTGACTTTGACGTTTCGGCCGGTCATGACCCACCCGGGGCCAACTCGCGACCATCCACGAATGCTAAAAGCGTATGTAGCAAAAAAGCCCCTGGACGAATTCGTGGCTTTGACATTTCGACCGGCCTTGACCAGCCGAAACATCAACGGCACCAGTTTGCTCCCACAAACATACATAGGAACGAAATAATTCGTCGTAAGGCCGCGAGCGGGAGCACCTTGCGTGTCCATGGCGGGCGACGTGTCGACGAGTCCCGGATGCTCCGCCATCGACTCTCCAGCTTCTTCCTTCTCTACCATCAGCCCTTCCTCCTCCTCCTCTGTGGCTTGAGGTGACACCACGAGTGGTTGCGCCTGCCCTTCTTCCTCCCTCGAGGATGCAGCAGTAGCAGCCTCCATCTCACCAGTAACTTCATCACCCGTCACTTCCTCTGCTTTCACCACACCTTCGTACATGGCCGCAGCCAGCTATAACAGTAACAAGTAGGCTAGGCACATAAATATTCCTCCTTTGCTGTACACTTATGTACATTGCATAACATACTGTACGTGTACATCTGTGTTCGTACCACGTACGTATCTGCTAGGTAGGCCTACCGTATTTTTGGGTGTATATCCCCCATTGTATATCCCCCCAGTGTATAACCCCCAATTGGCAAAACATAAATTTTGCCCAGTGTATATCCCCCCCTGGTGTATAACCCCCCATGTACTGGAAGGTACCTAGCCTACCTATGTAAGCTGGTCATAAGCTAGCTATAGCTACTCCTACACCAAGCTACTATGCCTGTAAGCTTAGCTAAGCATGTCTTGTACTAGAATAACCCTGTTTTGACCGCGATTATGCCCTAAAACACATGCTTTTGACCTCAAAAACATGCCTCTACACACCTCTCAAAAACACAAATTTTGCCCAGTGTATATCCCCCCATTGTACAGGGTGTCCAACCTAAATTTACACAAAATTCAATCGATCCTAACTTCCGTATTAAAAGGCAGAGAAAGATGGGACCTAGCTCATCTGGAAGGTCAATTCAAGAGCTATATTTTGGTATGTCTACTGTTTCTGTTCGTCCTTCCAGTCGCGAGTTAGAGCGATTCCCGCAGACCAACTCAAAAACACTTTTCCCAAAACTGAAACCCACAGTAATTTCCTTGTCATCTGCCTATTCTTTGGTTCAGCCAGAGATAATTTGGCAAGAAGTGAATGTCGCCCATCAACACCCATTCCTCAATCATCTCACTGTGTGGTGTGACCATTTGCATGCATTTCTGCACTTTGTTGCCCAAATATCCACCCTCAATGCTGAATCTTCACACTGCATTACCACCACTTTGGTTTGTTTGAGCATTTTGTCAAGCTAAGCTGTTCAAAACGCTAGAATTCCATTTTCAGTGGTTCAGATATAATGAAAGAGATCGCTGGTTAATGCTTTTGCTATATCGCATTCACATTGCCACGTTTTAGTCCAGTTATTTCTCAATTACAGGGTTCATACCAAGGAGGCCTCAGTCATTTTCAAGACATTTTAAAGACACATTAGTGGGGAGTATTTGGGGGCGTAGCCCCCCACCGGGGTCGGGCGGAGCCCCAGCCACTGGAGGCCAATGGAGGTCTAGGGGCGAAGCCCCAAGCGGGGGTCCAGGGGGCTGCCGAAGGCGAAATTTTTTTTGGAAATTCATACAAAATCCCCTAAAAATCTTGTCTAAAAATGTATCAGATAGCAAATGGATGAACCATACTGGATGTGTATGTATAATCATAAATCAATACTACCGGCTCAAAAAGGTACACTACCACACCCTTGACTACTGATTACCATAATCTTGGCTATTCGAAACATTATTCATATAGCACAGCCATTCATTCGACACGTTGCACGCTCACTCTCACTTTCACTAGCCCACTTTGCTAAAAGACATTTGAGCCCAAACCGCACATATAGACCGCGCAAGGAAAAATTCTTCACTGCACACAGAGCGCTAAAAAAATTTTTTTGTATCCACTCGCACGCAACTGAGAAAAAATTGCTCAATTTTTCAAGACACTCATCACTTTTAAAGACATTTTCAAGACAATCAAGACACTTTTCACATTTAAAGACAATTTCGAGACGTTCGAGACATTCAAGACACGGTATGAACCCTGAATTAGCTCCGTTTGCTGAAAACTGTTATAAATTCAGTTTTGGGAAAACTGTTTTTGAGGTGGTCTGCGGGAATCGCTCTAACTCGCGACTGGAAGGACGAACAGAAACAGTAGACATACCAAAATATAGCTCTTGAACTTACCTTTCAGATGAGCTAGGTCCCTTCTTTCTCTGCCTCTTAACCGATACTGAATATGCCTGCCAACTCCATTCATTGGTGATCACGCGTGAGCACGAAAAAAAGAAGCTCCAGTACTGAAGGTGATCACGCGTGAGCACTTATAACTTCATAAATGCTCATGCATGATCACCTATGCTCACGCGTGATCACCTTCAGTACTGGAGCTTCTTTTTTTCGTGCTCACGCGTGATCACCAATGAATGGAGTTGGCAGGCATATTCAGTATCGGTTAAGACGGAAGTTATGATCGATTGAATTTTGTGTAAATTTAGGTTGGACACCCTGTATATCCCCCCCCCCCCCCCCCCCCCCCCAGTGTATAACCCCCCATTGGCAAAACATAAATTTTGCCCAGTGTATATCCCCCCCTGGTGTATAACCCCCCATGTGCTGGAAGGTACCTAGCCTACCTGGGTAAGCTGGTCATAAGCTAGCTGTAGCTACTCCTACACCAAGCTACTATGCCTGTAAGCGTAGCTAAGCATGTCTTGTACTAGAATAACCCTGTTTTGACCGCGATTATGCCCTAAAACACATGCTTTTGACCTCAAAAACATGCCTCTACACACCTCTCAAAAACACAAATTTTGCCCAGTGTATATCCCCCCATTGTATATCCCCCCCCCCCCCCCCCCAGTGTATAACCCCCCATCAGACCTCTCGATTTTTGTATAGCCCCATTACATACTGAGGTACACGAACACGCATGAAATGTACGTATGCACTGTACTGACACAGACGTCCTATGTACTGTACCCACGCTTCCACTACACAACCATTACCAGAGGTACAGATGATTACTGGCTCGCTGCACCTTATGTACACTGACACTACAGTTCTTTACCGCATAGTGTAGGTAAGGGACATGACATACTTCAGAAGTGGTAGCGCTCTGTGCTAACTCTGACTCCATCTTCGGTAAGAGATCATCCGCATCCTCGGGAGCTTCAGCTTCATCTAATCTGGGCGCTTGAGCACCAAATAACGCCTGCCAATCCTCGTTCTACACACAAAAGCAGACCACTACTCTTCATTACTCGACTGTTCAGGCTCAGTGCAGCGTATGGACAGGTAACTGTAATGCTTCGTACATATCATATGTCTATAGGCAAGGCATGGTAGTGTTTTTCTGTAGTAATGCTTCGTATATAGGCCATAGCAGCCCATCATCATGGGTCTATGGTCTCTATGCACGATGGCATCATTAGCAGCTCTTCATGGAAGCTTACCGTAGTTTTGGGTGTATAGCCCCACACAAAAATTGAGAGGTCCAATGGGGGTTATACACTGGGATCTACAATGGGGATATACACCCAAAAATACGGTATATTTACAAATAAAGGAGGTGTACACACTATGGCGGCTATACACGAAGCACTACACTACAGTGTTCTGCTCTCTATCCCACCTTCGACTCAATCCTAGGCCGCGCGGCTTTATGCCTTTCCTGCGGAGATACGCCCCTCCTATCAGCGCGCTGTTGTTGCTCCACCTTTTCCCGCCTTCCGCCCGTCGTCAAGTCCGCATATCGCCGCACCACCGACAAACAGGCCAGATCGATCGTACCCGCTTTCCACGTTTCAGTCGGCGACAAATCGTCAGACACGCTGAAACAACACAACACAAACACTCGCTCCATACTGGTTCACGTAACGTCACGCTCATGCAGGTACACACGTACGTACGTATGCTGGTTGTGGTTCGTTATAGAAAAGCGAAATGAGTGCACTGAACATCTAAGATAAGTGAACGTTCATATATGCTCAAATGAGTAGGGTACTATGGGGTAAAACCGGCCATTGGGAAACTCCGGCCACCTCAGCTTCAGGGCTGCATATCTCAGTAATCAATGGATCGATTGAGACGAGCAAATTGGTTCATCATTTGGAAGGAGCTTATTATACCCCACGGCCGGGTTTACCCCATAGTACCCTACAATTTCTCTCGCCATAAAATAAGCATAGGGCACCAGTACGTTGCACTGTGCGCCCCTTCAAAAAAATTTCGGGCCTGCGCAGCCCGATCTACTGGAACTGCGACGTCTAAAGACGCGGCATCTTCTAATGGCAATGTCTGGATAAGAGGAGTCATGGAGCACTGATAATATAATACTTTGTTGAAACGTCAAGTTCGCAAGTTCACATATTGTCACTCATAGCAGGACAGCGACACGCAGAATAGCACCGTAATCCTTCCAAAAAAATGTCCACTTGACTGGAATAAAACGGTAAGTCCGCGTGGGTTAGCTAGAGGATGTGTGTGACAAACCTATCTATTCCTACCATCAATTTGTACGTACATGAAACTACCAAGTTAACCCCTCCAATCTTCGGCAGGGAAGTTAGTGCAAGGTGCAAGTGGTACTAAAATGATCTTTACACTTTTCTCTGACGAAAGGGCAAAGGCGGGTGGCCCATGCCGTATTCTCCCTGGCCCGAACAATCCCCACTCCCGCATAATGGCCCGTTCACATCGGGGAAACTACGCCCGGCGTACGCCAAGCGTGGCCATGGTTCTCCATGCTTTTGCATTGCGCTGAGCTGAGCGTATGTTCAGCGCGCGTCTCCGATGTGAATGGGCCATGTAAAACCAGCAGGCACAACTCATGCCGCGTTCACCAGACGTCCGCACATCCGTACGTCCGTAAGCGTATCTAGGAGTACCTACACGGCACATCGCAAACAACCAAGTGTACTCCTAGATACGCTTACGGATTTACGGCCGTCTGGTGAACGCGGCATCATCACCTCTGTTTCATTCGTCGCATTTTCGTCAGCGTCTCTCGAAAGGCGAGCAGCCTCTCCTCCAAGGCGGGCGTTAGGCCCTGATTCACCAGTTTCTGATACAACTGCTTCAGTTGTCCGCTTTCTGGCAACAACGAACTTCCCCCTGGAGTTGTCGGTGTTTTACCACCAAGATTATTATATGAGCCAGAAGAAGAGTATTCATTCGACGACGAAGAGGCGAGCAAGAAAATGCCTCCTCCGGCGTTAGTTTGCTGCGTCGCATCGTCATTATCATCCGACAGGAATCCACCGCTCATTGGCTGCTGTTGACTGGGAGCCAATTGGCGCAGCAGGCTCTTGTCCCTGAGAAAATCCATCAGATCCGACATATAAGAGGAGCGAATCACCAGATCCCAGACTTCACGCGGCAACGCGTCGCGCAAACAGCGCAGTACCACAGTCTGAAACAGCCATTGATATGTGGTGACAACTATGAGCCAGGGGTGAAGAGAACTGTGTTGAATACCCACGCTACGTCACTCCTACCGTGAATACTGTGTCCACGTCACACTGTACACCAACCACGTATGCACAGTTAGTTAGACGGGTGCAATATGTACTATGGGGTAAACCCGGACACGGGGTAAACCCGGACACCTAAAGCTTTTCTGAACTTGCCGCTTCAGCAAATGATGACCATGGTACTGGTAGCTCATTTGAAAGAGGAGAGTTCAAGGAATCGATTGGTAGAACACTTATCTCAATCGGTCGTATGGTTGCTGAGATATGCTAGGTGTCCGGGTTTACCCCACAGTACCCTATTTACGGTAAGTACACAAAAGTATGCATGCCCGTGTGAGTGCATCCAGTACATATACTACGTTGTAGTATATTTTACACCCAGTAAACTGCCTCTGCAAAAACTGCTTACTTGTTGATCCAGTTTGATCAGCGGTTGTCTGAGGTAAGGAGTGACCATGGGCATTACTTTGCAGTGAATGTCCGCCATATTCAGCGAATTTGCCACGGCGCACACGAAAGATACTGCCGATATGCGTATGCATTCGTTCTGAAAAGAACGACCTCTCTACACACTGAAACATGTCTCCATCTCCACACACTCGTTGAAGGTTCATCTAATTTACCTACTACATAGGCCTATAGTCTGGCCAGTAAGAGTTGGCTACGACATTCAATGCGTTGCGTAAAATAGATTCACAATTGCGGATTTTTGTCCGTGCTATGTGTACTCCTATTTAGCAGTACATGCAGACTACGCAGTACGACTTGAGTCACATAGCCAACTCTCTCTGACCAGACTATAACTTGCACATGGGATGAGAACAATTAATACCGGATGTGCCAAGAAGGGTACAGAGTCCGTGAGGAGTTCGTAGATTTCCGGCTTTTGAAGCAGGTGCAGTTTGGCCAGACAGCTCAAGCAGGACAATGTACGGAACACCACTGACTCCTCAAAGTCTCTCAACCCCTGAATGAATGAAAACACTTTTTACATACAGCTGTGGGTGGAGCACACACAAAAGGGTAACTGTGGCGTAATTCCGAACTAGTGGTGTCAACCTTTGAAAAGTACAGTAAAGGTACAGTACGGTAAAATTACCGTGCATACCAGACGGTAAAATTACTGCGCGGTACTTTACCGTCATCAATATTTTTACCGCAGTACTTTCGGTCGAAAATTGGCGGTAGACGGTAAAAATTTTACACCTGTAATTTGAGCATATTTTGGGCTAAATTGAGCATTTTGAAGTCATCAGAAAACACTCTACATTTTCTTCGTGCCTAGATGACAGCTAAAATAACAATAAATGCTTCAAAAGTGACTAAAAACGTCGACTGAGATTATCAATTTCCTAAAAAAACAAACCAAAAATAGCGAATGTATGTCAGACATAGCGAAAATTTGTTCTGAAAATGGTCAACGATCAGCTGGATAATACTAAAATATGCGAAAATGGCCGCGGTAAAAAGTAAAGTACAGTAAAAAAGTACTTTTTTACCGTCAAAATTTTTGAGAGTAAATTCCTCTGAGTTGGCGGTAAAAAGTACTCTATTAAACTTTACCGTGGCCATCGGCGGTAAAAAGTACAGTACCTTTGGCGAAATTTGAGCCAGTACCGCGGTAAAAGGTAAGGTAAATTTACTTTTTGACACCACTATTCCGAACCGAACTCAGCAGTATGGACCATATGCAGTAAGGCGATTGGGTTGGTCGATAGCGACCCCGCGGTATTTAGTGAAAGTTTGGATCGGTGTCTGCGCGGTCGTCGACCCTGTTCAATCATCTGGGAACGTCAAAGGAGCTAGTTAAAAGAACAACTGACAACAAAATGACGTCGACGACCCCGCAGACACCGATCCATACGTTCACTAAATACCGCCTAGGGTCGCCATCGACCAACCTAATCGCCCTATTGCATATCGTGAATACCAACCAACACAATGGTGCGCTACGCATGTGAACTCCGAATGCGGAGCGCGGACTATGCTTCAACATGTAAAATCTCCGAGTTCGCACCGAACTCGCTCCGTTTTTCCAAATACGTCCGTGCGAACAGCCGAGTTCGTACTTCGGAGACGCGTGAACAACCGACTTTCACCTTAGATAGGTACTGTGGAAAGAAATAATATGGAAAGAGGGGTAAAACCGAACACCAAGCTGTAGCGGTTTTGCGACATTGACCCGCTACACACGAGCTCCGAGAAAGCTGCGACCGAGTTCGGACCGAAACTTTAGTAATAGAAATATAGGGTCCGCCCATATTACTACAGTACGCTACTAACTTGTTGAAGCAGCGGTTTGAGAATTAGCGTGCTTTGCCAGCCGATATACGCAGCAACGGCAGGGACGCATTCGTAGAATTTCGCCCTCAACTGCCAGTCGGTTTTGTCGTTCAGAAACGTGATCATATGCGACAGCAGAACGTCACTCGCTGAAACGAAGACAGACAATAAGCGTCGTGTAGCTCAACCAACGGTACAAACTATTTAGGCCTATACGTGAAAAATTCACAACCCAAAAACTTGATGTTTCACAAGGAATATAACCAATCGCATCAACGCTCCGCTGTGGACTAAAATTTTTTAAAGACCCTAATAGCACTTTTAAAGGATAAAGGAATAATTTTTGAGGGCCCCAGCCTTTTTTGCTCGGGTCTGCTAACACAAATTTTGATAACCGAGAAATATGAGATTTCAGAGTAAAAATTTTGCCAAGTGAATACGGCTAGTCGTCATTTTCAGTAAACAAGGAAGAAATTCTCGAGGCAAAAACTTCGCTGCCGAGCCTGCCTGACGTTTCGATAACTGAGAAAAGAGAGGTTTCAGAACGGAATCTTAGCTAACTACTTAAAAATTTTGCCAAGTGAATACGGCTAGTCGTCATTTTCAGTAAACAAGGAAGAAATTCTCGAGGCAAAAACTTCGCTGCCGAGCCTGACTGACGTTTCGATAACTGAGAAAAGAGAGGTTTCAGAACGGAATCTTAGCTAACTACTTCGTTCAAGTCAGTCATTTGCTGAAACATCAATTATTTTTTGTATGGTCCCAAACGTATCCACGTTTAGGATCTCGACAATAATTACAACCACTAGGGCACTTCTCTTGTTCTTTTGTTCTCAGCCGACCACAGCCGAGCTTCAAGTGAAAAGCGTGTGAAACACCATTTATTTGCCGCAGTCTACCTTCACATAAACGTATGTAGGGTGCTGTGGCGTAAACCCGGTCATGGGTTAAACCCGGCCACCTACTTAGCTCCTGTGACCTTGCTGCTTCAGTTATTGATGAACCAAATTAATAGCTCATTTGAAAGAGGAGAGTTCAAGGAATCTATTGATTCGGTCCAGTGGTTGCTGAGATATGCAGCCCTGAAACTTAAGTGTCCGGATTTCCCCATGGCCGGGTTTACCCGACGGTACCCTCCTTACGTATGTACCTTTCTGTCGGCCGAAGAATTCGCAGAGTTTCGGTAGTCCGTCGTGTACCAGCGTGCGCTTGATGGCGTTGTCGTGATCGCAGAGCAGAACTACCACCAACTCCGAAATCGCCTCCTGCAGTTCCTTGCGTTCCATGCGCAGATAATTCTGCCGGATAACCTCCAGCTTACTCCTCTGGCTCAGCACTACAGTACCAAAAGCACGTGTTTTAGGGAATAATTGAGGTCCAACCAGCGTTATTCCAGTACAATACACCCCTAAGCAGGCAGGCATCTTAAATTAGTGTGGGAGTGGCTATGGGTAGCTTATGACCAGCTTATATAGGTAGGGTCAGGTACTCTACAGTACATATGGGGCTACGCATAAAAGGGGGCTATGCTATGCATAGAGCATTTTTAATGTTAAGTTATGCCAATATGAGGCTATGCATGGGGGGGGGGGGGGCTATGCACATATGTAAATACGGTACCCGCACCAGAAGTGCCTGTGGCGGTTTCGAAACTGTCTGCTGCACTTGATTGATCCTCGTCCATCAGTACGTCAGGATCGCCTTCCAGTATGTGCTCGCTAGCGGATTCCAAAAACCTGGAAAGATAAGGTTTCAAAAAAACCATAAGCTTCCCCTTTCCCTGCAGTTGAGAGGATGTCTGCACATATTGCAGTTATGATACATGCGGCAGAACACAGATGTGCTTACCGGCCAGCGGTCTGCGCGAAAGACGCGATATTTGCAGCCAACGCACCGCGCACAATGCTCGAAGCGTCTGACACCACAGAACTCTGGAAAGAATAACCACAGCACATGTGCTTCAGTTGGTAACGCACTGCATCTTTCAGTAGAACAATGCAATAGTCGGTTGCTGGATAGAAGGAACGTACTGCCGGTTTGTGCAGATGCAGAACGCTACAGTTTTCCTCCAATGGCTCATTCACATTGGAATGAATTGTGCCTTGCGTACGCTCGGCGCATCCATGGCTGTCCATGTCTTTGCGTACGCCTTTGTCTACGCCGAACGTACGCCCAGCGCATAGCGCCAATTTGTATAGACCATCACTCTCTGGGAGTGGAAGTGAACAATGCAGTTTTTGCAAAATGGCCAGCGAGGCGAAGAATTCCTTCCCTCCAGCAACCGAATACAGTACGTGTACGTACGAGTGCAAAGTACAGCAGGCTTCAAGAATGTACCTATGAGTACGTTCTTCTGTACGTAGGTAGGCATTACTAATCTAGGCAGGATGTAGTTGATGAAAATCCGGGAATCCTCCCTGGGCAGTTCCGTGACGCAGGAAAGAAGAAAGGCAGCAGAGTGAACGGCTTCCGCGCGTACCCGAGCATGGGCGTCGTTGAAAAAGTACAACTGCACAAAACAAAACAAAGCGTACACAATCGGTTCACCAAGAAACAACCATGCGAAATCCCATCATTCTTTTCGCCACTTGCGTTATGCATGATTCCTGGGTGCTCGCGCGGTGGCCCCGATCCCGAGTCATGACCAGCCGAAACATCAAAGTCATAAGTTCACCCAGGCTGCTCACATAACACAGTAAGAAATAGGCCTACATCCATAATTCGTCGCGCCTGCGTGAACTCACTCGTGACTTGACGTTTCCAGCGAATGTCCGTGCCATGAGATGACCACCTCACGACCACCCAAGAAAGAAAACATAGGTGAGTAGTGAATTTTCCCATCAATAGTAGACCTACCGTATGTATCTCATTTTCAAAGGAGCAGCATACAGCGCTTGCTTACTGCGTAAGGTAGAATGCGATTAAGCAGCAGATCTGAATCAGTGACGCCGCCCCAGCGTCGTAGAATACTGAGAGCTCGCATCTTGCCCGGGCAGAATCGGAGAGTGCGCAGGGCGAAGTTGGTGAAATCCACCGCGACAACACCCTCCGCTTGCAGACGCCCACTCTTCTGCACCACCAAATGAGCACACAACTTCTCCATATCACAGCTCAGTCTGCAACAAAAACAAGACGTGTATTATGGGGAATGGGGAGAATCCGTCCATAGGGTACTGGTACTAAGGGGTAAACCCGGACACCTACCTAAGCTTTTCTGAACTTGCCGAATAACATGGTAGCTGATTTGAAAGAGGAGAGTTCAAGGAATCGATTGGTAGAATACTTGTCTCAATCGGTCGTATGGTTGCTGAGATATACTAGGTGTCCGGGTTTACCCATAGTACCCTACCTTCCAGTTGAAAAAGTTTTGCTTCATCCTCTTATGTGCGAAAATACGACTGCCCGTCCAGGGAGCGTTGTCTGCGGGACCTTTGCCCGTGTTGCGCTATTTACATGTACTCCCGCCGAGCAGGAACAAATGAAATGCTGAGGAAAATCCGTGAATGAAGTTTAGATCCAAACCCAAATACAACCTCGCTGGACTATTACATAATCTCAATCCTCAACCTGTTGCTAACTTACTTGTGAATAATTTCATCGCAGGACAGCAAGGGATGCCGTACGTATGTTTCTAAGTACGGGTAGAGAAAGTGGTCAAAGATCTTGGGGAACAGTGAGCCGGTATACTGCTGAAGGAGTTGCGAAGCGCTGGGCCTCTTGGCAGGATCTCTCGCCAACATCCCAGTCAGCATTTCACCCAACTCCCTACAGGAAGAGACGGCTGATGGTAGCTGAGGCAGTTCTCCTTTCTCCTTGAACCGCATGAGACCCGGAAAATCGAAAGCAGGCGATCCGTCCGAAAATAACTCCGCTATCACACATCTATAATCAGAAGTCCGGATACAAAGTTCAGCTCCAGTGTTCAACTGAATGAAATTACTTCCTTAAAACCGGCTGCATTTTCGGTGAAAACAGAACGCAATATTGGGTTGGTGTGGTGAGAGTGCCTGAACCTAGCGGGTGACGGATGGAAAGTGGCGCTGCGTATGCGGGTACATATAGCAGGCACTTGCGGGAAACTCTTGTCCGGCGGCATAGCTCAATCGGTAAAGCATTGGCCTTGTAAGCCGAAGGTGCGGGTTCGAGCCCCGCTGCCTCAATTGACAGTTCTCCCTTCCCCTACGGAGGGGTTGGGGCTTCCGTTCACCTCGCGACAGTGGGTCAAGCTAAATTTGCGAATGAAAATAAAGCTTATGAAACAGTCATTGCGCTCGTTCGCCTACCCCATAGAGAATACGTCCATGGCGTAAGTGAGCTGCGAAGAAGTGTTTTGCGTTTCCTCCGGTAGAGGGCCGACATCTGCCGTCACTTCTGCCAGCTCCTTACTGGATAGGAATCGCTCGGGCGCCAGGTAGCACGTACGCTTGCGACTTGTATCAAAGAAATACGTTAAATCAGACGGATTATCCTGCAAGCAAACAAATAAACGGTATCCGCAAATTGTTCGTTTACAGAAACCAAGGCAGGTTTGGTTTGGTCATCTCTCCTTGGGTTGGGACAGGGTTGTGTCTGTAGACGACAACAGAAAGGCTAATTTACTCGCACCGAGCAAATCTGTATTTTGTGTCAAAACAAAGGAGCCGACGAGTACGATCGGACCGTACTCGCGTCTGCCAACCAGTCTAACCGTGTGAGTGAGTACTTTTACTCGTACCGAGCATCTTCTCATCAAAACAGTACAATAGCAGCGACCAACTCGCACCTTGCTCGCTACGAGAAGTACCAACAGCTCGCGTGAACGCGCGTGTGCAAGTGACGAAAAGATGCTCGGTGCGAGCAAAAGTACTCAGTGCTCGGTGGGAGTTCTGGTCGGTTCGTAGTCCGTACTCGTCGACTCTGATGTTTCAACACGAAAGATAAATAAATATGCTCGGTTAGTATGTTTAGCCTGTCTGATGTCGTCTTGTGTCTCACGAGGGTGACGAGTTCGATACCCGTTCGGCCCAAGTTCTCTCTCCAGCCCCCCCCCCCCCTTCGGGGCCACGCCATAATAGTAAAACGTCATGTGCACATACATAAGGCAAGAAGGCAGGCTTGAAAGACGCGAAATCTGTCAATAGTACCCAGTTCCACCCAGTGACCAGGACGTTTTGACTCTTGATATCACCATGACACACCTGCAAATTTCTGCACTGCACAACTGCTAAATCCCATCATACGCACATAATACTACATATTACTCTTGTAATTGTCGCTCTTGCCTTCGCACTGTGACATTGCGCCAAAGCTTTCAGAAGTTGAAATGCAATCCATCGCTTCTCAATATCACGAAGAAATGGTCGCGTACTAATGCGATCATATAAAGTGTGACGCCCGTACTGTCGGATCAAAATAGCAGCCTTCTCAGTTATCTAAAACAGCAAGAATGCATAAACAGAAAAACCGGGAGCAAAAATTCATAAGTCAACAACGCACAGCAAGTAATACATAACAGCTTTCGACAAAAACTCAAACCACTTTCAAGTTCAAGCAGGTTTTTATCAAAAGCTAGCATGCATTCTTGGTAGCAGAATATTTTAACCGATACTGCATATGCCTGCCTACTCCATTCATTTATGCGCATGCATGCGCATGGAAAAAGGAGCTCCAGTACCTAAGGTGTGCATTCATGCGCATTTATGAGGAAATGTGCTCACAAGCGGCGACCGGCACTTCAAAAATGCGCATGCATGCGCACCTATGTACTGGAGCTCCTTTTTTTCATGCGCATGCATGCGCATAAATGAATGGAGTAGGCAGGTATATTCAGTATCGGTTAACTCCTCCCGGGATTCAAAGTCTCCGACGCCAACTGGTTGTGCAACCGTTGACAACCGACATATGGAGCAGTTGTACAACTGACGCCAACCGACATATAGCGGTTGTGCAACCGACGCCAACCGCGAAGAAAAGAAAAGAAGAAAGATTATCTTTATTTTATTTCGGCCTATCTTTATTTTGATTGTATTTTATTTTTATTTATCTTTATTTTATTTATTTTCGTTTATTTTATTTTATTCTTTTTTCACTTCGTCTCAGCATCACAAGGAAGAAATATTCCTGCACTTTCTTTCTTCTTTTCTTTTCTTCGCGGTTGGCGTCGGTTGCACAACCGCTATATGTCGGTTGGCGTCAGTTGTACAACTGCTCCATAAGTCGGTTGTCAACGGTTGCACAACAAGTTGGCGTCGGAGACTTTGAATCCCGGGAGGAGTTAACCGGTTAACTTTTATGCGCACAGTTCCTCATAAATGCGCATGAATGCGCATCTTAGGTACTGGAGCTCCTTTTTTCCATGCGCATGCATGCGCATAAATGAATGGAGTAGGCAGGTATATTCAGTATCGGTTAAGCGTACGCTTACCACAACTTTCTCAAATGGCGCACAATTCAAGGCTGACTGTAGAGCGAATCGAACCGAATCGATCTGATCTCTGTACGGACGCAGGAGAAAAGAGGAATCGGGCAAAACAAACACTTTCACCACGCATTGCCCTTCGTTTCTACAATACATAACGTAAGACAATGGGCTGGCAAGTTGCACTTCAATACATATTCATAACACAAAAAACTGTCACAAGATGAATAATGGCTGATTCACATTGAAAGAAAATGAGCTCGGCGCGGCGCATCCATGATGGCTGTACATATGCCTTTGCATATGGAACGCGAAGTCATATACACGCCGAACGTACGCCCAGCGCATGTCTCTGACGTAAAATGTAAATGTGTGACCGTCACAAGCCTTTTGGGCGTACGACATTTATCTGAACGCGGGCACAAAGCTGTGTGCCGTAAGCACTCTTACTACAAAACAAACGAACTTCTCTTACTGTAATGCAGCTCTTCCAACTTTGAAAAAGCGAGTACTTCCCAAGCTAAAAGAAGCAAAAATGGGCACACCCTTTTGCAAAGACATTGACAGCATGTACTGTAGATTGTGTCACAAAAAATGAAGATATTGACTGTACCTTTGAATGAACTGCAAATCGGATAAATCGACGAGATACGATTCGATCGGCTGAATCAGCGAAGGCACGGCAGCTGAGAGTACGTTTCCCATGCTACTTGACCCGAAATATGCTACAAAATACTGGAAAAAGCAGAGCTAGAGCAGCAAATCAAATCAATCACAAAATCTCTTCAAATAACGCTGTAGATATTTTATAACCGTGCTTACGCACATGTCCGAAATTATTTACAAATAAAATAAGCAAATAATGCAAAGGGCGCACCTTATTTTGCGGGCAATTCAAACTTGCCGAAGTTTTCGACCGAAAGGAAATAAACTTATTTATTTGATTGCAAAGTAACTTGAATTGATTGAGCTCAATCGACACCTACATTACGCGAGATAAAAAGCTACTACACGGCACACTTACACTGGCCCATAAATCAATAATACTACAGCAATCATCACAACTCTAGACACTATCACGGCAGGAATGAGCGAATATGTAAGCGATCTTCAATCAATCGATCCCACAATAAAATCAAGCTGACTTCTCCGAGTATTGATAATTTGTTCATGCGTAGTGTTGTAGTGGACGGCAGGCTACCAGAGTGAGAAAAAAGCATCAGCAGTATAGTAGCCTCGAGATAATAGAAGACGGAGGAGAGGCGTTTATTTTCTCTGGTCACTCCTTGGGCTGGGCTACGGGCGCTCAAACAGAGATGACCAACGCATTATCGATCCGCCCGCCCGTCTTCTATTGTTTCGCAGCTATTCTAGCAGTAGTGATCCTTTGGTTCGCACTTTGCATACGTTTTCATTCCCTCTTCTTCTTCTTCTCCTTCGGAGAACCCGCTATCAATCTGTAGCCTGCTTTCATAGTGTAGCAGCATGCTCTGCAGCTGAACTTGATACAGTACCACACAGTCACAATGGCTAAGAAGAATAAGCTGAAGAGGAACGCCAATACGTCCAGCAAGAAATACTGGAAAATATTGAGGTGGTCCGCGCCTGAACGGGCGTGAGGAACCTGCAATTAAAAACTATTCGTGCATACGTTACGTACGTACTGCTTCTTGTATTCGCCACTGCGTGGTTGCAAAGTGGCCCCGACTCAAGAGCAGTCGAAACATGAAAGTCACGAGTTGACTCAGAGACGACGAATTACTTCGTTACTGTGTAATGGGAGAAGCCTGGGTAAACTCACGACTGTGATGTTTCGGCTGGAGCTATTCGAGGGCCACCCCGCGACCATCATGAATCTTAGCGTAAATAGCTAATACAGGTACAGGTACACCATAATCTAATGTACTGAACTGATACGGATGGGATACCCCAGAGACCATCTATTATGGTCGATGGCATCACATGGCCCACTTGGAAATGTCGTTGCGTATTTATTCATGTGTACGTAGCTGTTGTTCATTCTCATTAAAATTTTAACCAGTACATGATACGATGGTACATACTTCTTGATGCCGCATGATAAACTCCACCCAGAAAGCCGCGTGATTCAACTCCGTATAAGGCACATCGTGCAGCAAATCTTGGAATGTTTCAGCTCCAACTTTGTACCTGAAAACAGTTCCCAAAATGTTCCCATCTACAGTACGTATGTCTACCTGCTACTCATTGTACGGATTGCATGTACCTACCTAACCTACAATGTACTGATGTACTCACATACACTAACATATTTTCGACGCGCTACTGGTTGGTGTTTCAATACTGGAAACCCCTTGATACACACGGATATGTATTTCAAATTCTTTCAACCCTATTTTACTCCTCCCCTCTTCCTGAACAATCACTAAAGTGTGGTCCTCCAAATTGATAGAAGTATGCGCGCTGCCTTGCCGCGGGGTTATTCGCCCCTGCTGATGCGATGCACGGCCATGCATGTTGCTCGAGGTTGCGCTCATTCATACAATATGTCCCCCCAACACGCAGCTACCTATGTACCTCTGTACCTCTATGTACCTACTCCACCGACCATTATTTGCGCACACGCCGTGAACATGTAACAAAGTACGTACGTATACGCCATACGTACGTACGTACTTATCTATACATAAAACACGGTGAAAACAATGGATATGGATTGAAAGTCTTCTAGCATATAGGATACATATACGTACATATGCTTCTTTCTTTCTTATCTTCAATATCAAAACGTCTCACTACTACTCAATCTCATAAGCAAACATCAGTCTCCCTGCAAGCAAACAACTGTTGGCTCCCTTTGCTTCACCATCGCATCTTCTACTTCTACTGAATAAAAATCTACTTCTACCTATTATACGTAAAATTTACCTACCTGCGCATGCAAATCACCTGCACATTACATACATTAGTAGGAGGTGAGGTATATACCTGAAGCCTGATGTACATGCAACCCGGTCAAACGCCACAGGGAAAGTAAAGCACGAGCTTATGTACCGTACGCACGCAGCAAACGCCAATCACTGAATTATTACCCGAAACCGCGCTATCCATCCATACATCAACTCCCACTTACTGGTCAGTGATGGTCACTTTCCTGATAGCCTTACTCCCACTTACTGGTCAGTGATGGTCACTTTCCTGATAGCCTTGACCAAGGTCTTTTCAGTGAGCAGACCCTTGTCCAGAATTATCCCGCCTCCCCTCTCCGTTGCCCTGAGGAGGTAGTCAGTAAACTCCGCAAAGACGACAGTCCAATGATGGGTACACCATGCCACATGGCTTCCACCACAGAGTTAAGACCACCGTGCGTGATGAAGGCGCGACAGCTCTTGTGGCCCAGAAGGTCTTGCTGGGGCAGCCACGGGGCAACGAAGACGTTAGAGGGCAGGTCGGCCAGTTTGGGACCGTCGTACTGCCAGACGAATCGGTAGTTGGATTGAGATCGAAAAGGCGGAGAGTAGACTGCTCTGAAAAAGGTGGGGGAAAAGGAGGCATGCTATTGCGTATTACCATGAGATCTCATAC
The DNA here is from genome assembly GCA_030247985.1 of Epsilonema sp. ZAB3_2. NCBI lineage: Eukaryota > Metazoa > Nematoda > Chromadorea > Desmodorida > Epsilonematidae > Epsilonema > Epsilonema sp. ZAB3_2. Next base: position 2,637 of record JASAMW010004466.1, on the reverse strand, counting down.
CGTATGAACTCTTGGTATTTACTAGCCATCCTATGGATGGATGTACGTCTACCTCTATGGTATGCCAAAATACAGAGGGCAGGGGGTTACGTGTGCGCTCACAACAAAAGTTTCAGGATGCCCCATCATTCATCGCTTTCTGTGTACGTAGCGCACTTGCTGTCACCTTTACCAGTACCTATCATACGTAGTATAGGGCTATTGTACCTCAGACAATGGGCAGATGTGGCTTTCCACGACATGTTGCGGCGCTCTTTTCCATTCGACAGGAAGGCCCTGTCATGTCATCAGAATAAAGCCATGCTTTTCTTGCATCAGCCCCGTTCACAAACTTGGCCAGTTCCTGAGAAGAAGATATGAGCATTTACGAGAAACGTAGCCTTAGCGGTAGCCATATCTACGCTACGTTGCTGTCCGTATAACAGGCAAGGCTATCAGCCGCAGTTAGCCATTCCTCAAAACGAATCGGGCCTTCTCTGAAAAAGAACTTCACCCCAGTCAGAATCGTGGAATTTCTACAGTGCAGACCGCCCACAAAATTCACCCTCGGCATGTATGGGCGAGCGAAATCGAAGATGGGCGGGGTGTTGATGAAATTTATGGAGGCGTTTCGCTCCATGTAGAAGGCTTCGCTGACACCCGGATAGAAACGCTGGAATACCACGTCCAATAGACGCAGCACGATGCGATGGTGAATGTAGATGGTTTTGACGTAAGAGAGCAGATTGAAGGCCCGCTGCCAGAAACCCATCTTTAGGATGCATGCGTTCTGTACCCGGCACCTGAAATCAAATATCTACTGTAATTGTGAGCCCATAATAGTGTACACACATATTTGCTAATTGCAGGTATGTATTCTGATGGCTCATTTGGGGCAATTCGGTCCAACCCTACCCTTACTCAGTCAATTGGAAGGGGCAATCACATTGAAAGTTACAGGTATGAAACTAGTTCGGGACAATTCTGGCCAACCTCAACCTTTTCTCAGTCAATTGGAACGGGGAGTCAGGGGAAAACCCACCAACAGCAGATGACAGTGGAGCGCACAAGGATGATTTTGATGCCATGATCAATCACCTATTTTCTTCCTTCCAACAGGAAATATCAAGTTGCGGTAACGCGATTGGGTTGACATGGGGGATAGCGAGCTCCCGCGGAATTTGGTGAAAGTTTGAATCGGTGTCAGCGGGGTGGTCGACCGTCATTTGATTGTCAATTCTTCTGTTCAGTCGCTAATTTTTCACTCCAGGAGATGATTGAACAAGGTCGACGACCCCGCAGATACCGAATCCAATCTTTCACTAAATACCGCGGGGTGGGGTCGCTATCGACCAACCCACTCGCGTTACCTACCGCAACTGGTCCATCCGTTGGGAGTTGGCTTACAGGAATGTAACTGGGCGGACTGGTTATGGTTATGGTTATCTGTACATCGTTATCGACCAACCCAATCACGTTACCGCAACTAGTCTCGTCGACTTCGCTACCCAAAGTGTGACTGGGCGGACTGGTTATGGTTATCTGTAACTCGTTATCAACCAACCCAATCACGTTACCGCAACTCGTCCATAGACTCGCGTACTTACAGGAATGTAACTGGGCGGACTGGGACTCTGATTGGACCAGGCGGTTTCCGTTCGCATGTGCATCATCGACCAGATGTAGACGAAGACAAAGTGTCGCACCCCGGGGTGCAGCAGGCCGCACGGATTGTACAGGTCGTCCAGAACTACAGCGTCGAATTTCTCCGCCAGGGGCCGGTCGAAGTCCGCCTTTCTCGTCTCCAACAGAATCTCGCACATGCGCAAACTCATCATCCAGTTCGCAGCCTTCCTACTCGGTTCAACCTGTGAATGTAAGTACGGTACGGTACGTACGTACAGTGAGTAAGCACAAGAGCAATGGGGTCGTGCGCTAAGAGGGGCGTAATCCCGCACTGCTCTGCGTATTCATCACGCACTAATACCAATTTTCGGTTTTTTGCTATTCTTGTCCTAGCATCTATTTTAAACCCGCGCTAAGGACTATTCCATCGTGTCCTGCGGTACGTCATGGGAGTAAAAAAGACAAGTAGTTAAGGTGAACTAGGGACAAGGCTGCATTGCATTTAGTAAGTGGAATACGTAGTAGCGCTTTTGCACATTTTTAACTACTTTTTAGCCAGCGCTACTTACGTGTTCCACTTCCATTTGCTAAATGCGACCACAAACATTTCCTTCCACAGTGGAAAAATAGAGAAGTACAACAACGTAAGGTTGATGCCGCGTTCATATTATTTAGCGCCGTGCGTGAACCGTGGTTGTCTGTGCTTTTTCGGACGTACGTCGAACAAAACGTTGCTAATTTGAACGCGGCATGAACTGAAGTAAGCTATACACAGTACATTATTATGTAGACCTAGGCCTATATGCAAACTTTCTGTCTACCACACTCTTCTCTCGTTAGACAGAATATAGAAGAATGAAACAAAGTTATGGATAGCATAAGGCCTAACATATACACTCTATAAAAATATGTATGCAATACCACGTCAGTGCTCCAAATCATGTCGTACACAGTCGCGTTGTAGTGCAGGAACATGTTAGTGATATATTTCTCAGGCACTTTTATCTCCCAAAATCGCTCTTCTATTCCATC
>JASAMW010004465.1:0-24297 GCA_030247985.1 Epsilonema sp. ZAB3_2 | reverse complement strand
TTAAGGTTGGATGGCCTTACTCCTGCATTCCATTCGTGTGTGGATCCAGTTGTATAGTGCTATACTGCTGGTATTTTCCTTTTGCTGTGTCATGTATTAGACCAGTAATCATTCATTCATTCAACCAACTACACCACCCTGAGGAGTGGATTGTTTTCTGCCATTTGTCTCCGCCGCAAAAAAGCTGGAGATATGTATCATATAGGTAGTATTGTATGTACTGCAAACTGTATTGTATGTATTGTATAGGAACTACCAGCAGACATGTTTGTATATTGTAAGTGGGTGAGCAATAAGCCTCAGAAGTCCGTGGCAATGATCTGAACTGATATAAAATGGATGATAATGTACCTGGGGGATGTCAGCACTTGCTTCGGATATGTAGCCAGATGTTATCTCGTATGATGGACAGCAGATGAAGCAAATGCATATAAAATGTGTATCCCATGAAATATACATAGTACATACTGTACATACTGCCCACCGTTTGCTTCTGACATCTTGTTAGAGATCTTTATCCTTCTAAGATAGTGACAGAAAAATCTGCCAATATTTGTGTACTTCATACTCATACCCATTGTGTTCTCAACTTCAAGACAGGTAGGGCAGCTACATAGCTGGCCCTTAGCCGGCTGGTGGTAGCCTCAAATAGCCATAACTCAAAACATACAAATAACGTGGGGTGCAGTAGGAAACCCGTGATATTGCTTAGTAGTGGTTGTTGCCTGCAATCACAATTCACAGCACTTTTTGCCCATGATGAAATTGTAAGCCGCTGGGTGGTACTAGTAGTTGCACTTTGCACATCACACATTACAAAAGCGGGAGTGGAGGTAGTATCCATAAACAGAGAAGAGTGAAGCCATAGCAGAAAGCTAACCTCCATCCTTCATTTTGCTTCCAAAATCGCAGTGAATATTTTTGTATGGAAAGAGGGCAGTAGCCCGACCTGAACGAAGGTTCATAAACATGGGCAGTGTAGAATTCTTGGCCACGATTGAAAACGTGAATAGACCCGGAGCAAGGCAGCGGCTAATAATGCAACCAGCCAGCTTCATCTTTTCGCAAGACATGTTTCTCAGTTAGCTGTGGTGGCAGACAGAGCCCATTTGATGTCCACAATTCCCGTGCTTCTGTACTTTAGACGTTGGAAGGTAGGCCATTACAGTATCTGTGCCTATTTGTTGTTTCACTTTTGTCACTTTTGTACACCTCGGTTACGGGTTTCTTGGAGGACATGGTACTCTACTCTACAGATCTAGTGTTTCCGTTTGTTGTAGGCATCATGGACGATGTGGGCCTGATGTTTGACAATGGGCTACCTCCCGTGTACAAAGATGTAAGGCCGTCGACAGATCCTGAATAAACTGAGTCGCTACCATGGATGGCGTGGGTTACCAACATTGTGCCCAAACAGCATCATGGACGATTATCATGGACGATGTGGGCCCTGGCCCTAGGTTAGATAATGGGCTACCGTCCACATACAAGGATGTCAGGCCATCGTCGGATGAATACCCCAAGACGCTACCGTGGATGGCGCGAGTTATGTATGTTGTGTCCAAGCAGTATGTGAGCGCGTGGGCAGCCGGCGACATTCTGATCCACCAGGTGATAGCGGCGGCGCGGGCTGTGAACGCAGCATTGGTAGAAGCACATCAGGTCCTTAGACGCCATCCAGAACCACCCACTTGCTCCAGGTTACTAGTCGATACTAGTCATAGGACACGGTGGCTTTTCGCCTTTCCTCTTCCTGTGTCATTTGCCTCTATTTCCATAGCTGTATATGCCTCATGTACATGTATTTTATACTGTGTGTACATACTACCTACTTTGTTTTCTTGTAGGAGTCCAACGTCTTAAACGCGTCGCGACGACCCTTCAGGGTGCAACCGGCCTGGCATGATCCATCCAAGACGCCGCAGAAAGGGTCGGCGCAGAGCTGCAGCATCTGGGGCTCGGGCTGCACTAGCTGCCCGTCGCTGTGTAATGAGCAGGAAGATATAAATAGGCACCAATACATACTCGAAAAGATGATTAGTATGTTTGCGTGCAATTATCTAAGAATAGGTGGCAGTGCATAAGTTACGTGTAAAGATGCCAAGAAATTTTAGAGGATTCCATGTAAAGAGCAGCATGGCGGCGGGTTTTTGGTGTTTTGGTTTTTGGGGGGGTGCGAAATGGGGAGGGGTGTGTGTTGTTTGTGGGTCTTTTCGTTTTGTTGTTGCTGCGTTGGATTTATTTGGGCGTGGATGAGGAAGAGTTCATATTTTTCATTTTCGGTTCTAGGTGTCCGTGATTTATCTACCTCCCCGAAGTTCGGAATTATTTTCGTGGTGTACTCTGTGTATTTCATGCTGTATTCATGAGCTTTGTGTAGGCGTTTGAGCATGTCGAATTGGTAGTTTTGAGTTTTATTGTGATTGAATAAAGTTAGAAAGAGACCAGTGTGGCAGTTCAGACAAAAGGTGCAAGTGTACAGTACGCCATTCAAAGATTTAATGTAATATTATCACAGTATTGGCAGCTGCTTGGTGACCTTAGTTTGCTGGTTCTCCATTATTTCAAAGATATGCGATATCCAAAGTTGTGGCTGTTGCCTGCGATCACAGCCCGCGTAAACACAGGCCCTACATAGTAAACAAACACTGAACATAAAGTACGGTACGAAAAGAATACCGAGCATAGAGGTACTGTACCTAGCTCAGACAAAAAAAAACAAAGCAAGCAAGACAAAACAAAAAGCAAAGCAAGCAGTTGCAGTACTGAACAAAAAAGAAAAGCAAGCAGTTGAAGTACTGAACAAAAAAGGCAAAACAAGCAAAATAAGAAAGCATACGAAACAAAAGGGAAACTAAGGCACCTGCATAGAGTATAATGTACTGAAAGTGTATGTATGTACAACAGCCAAAAATAGGCTCAAGTCGGGAGGCGATGATGGTTGAGGCGATCTCGACGTCACCAAAGCGCCTGCTGCAGCATCTTCCTCCGGGTCTCGTCCCACTGCCACAGCCTGCAACCGCGCCACTTCGATGCTCAGCCACTCCAGCCCACCTTAAAAAACACAATATTCACTACCTGAGAGATGCCGAACAAGCCTCATACAGTACATGCATATGCATGCTTACACAACGAATACCAGGGGTACAGCAGTACACTTATATTGTACGTACATACCGCGGAGTTCTTGCTATTGACTGATCATAGTCCAGCCAGGGGTGAGGGCGACGTGTTCAGCCAGGTAGGTGAGGAGGCTGAGCGTCTTCTCTGTGTATGCTAAAAAAGATTGACAAATCCTCTTCAAGCAATACCTGTGGATTTGTAATCGCTACGATAAGCATATCATAACACAATGAGCAGCGTTTCGTCCTCTTACTGCCTGCCATCGACAGTCCGAATTTGATCTTCGTCGGCGCCTCCCTGGTGGTCGTTGGGGGCGGCGACGGCGAGTACTGAGGCGCCATCGAGGGGACGGGGCTGCCGGCCAGCGACTCCGGGGGTGTGCAGATTGGCGATCTGGCGGCCGAATGCACCTCCGCCACCAGAGGCTCGTCTTCTCCCTCCTCCAGCCCCTCCTTGCCGATTCCAGTGAAAACCGCCTCAGCGTGGCCTTTCTCGCCACTATGCTGTTCTCAGCAGCTCATTCTGCCACGAGATGTTCTTTATTTGTTGTTTTGGGCATGATTGATGAAGTTGATGAGTTGGTGCATTTGCTGGAAAAAAATTTTAACACCTGCGTCATTTGTGAATCATCCCTTAGGAAGGAGAAGTCAAGCAGGGTAGGTGTCATTAGCAAAATGCCATTGTTCGCTCTGCACAAGGGTCGGGAGTGAATGATGAATAGGTCCAATTAGGAAGGAGTAGTCAGTTTTAGCAGGGTAGGTGACATTGTTCGCTCTGCACTGGGGTCGCGAGCAGCTACTAGGGGTCAGAGATTCCTGAATGCATGAATAGCTGCCGAGCTCGTCAAATTAGAAGCTAGATTCAGCAGAGGTAAGTGACATTAGTACTATTCTATGCCTTGCGAAGGTTTCCGAACAGTGGCTCCGTTCCGTATGGCCAGCAGCTTTACTATCGTGAACATTTTACGCCTGCCACCTATGGAAAACCCAGTACTTTGTGTCTCGCCTGCTTTTGTTTATCTGTAAATAGCTACTGTAAGCATTTTTCTCCTTTTTTAGCGATCCCTGTCCGCTCTAGGATCCCGTTCCAGCAGTGGCAGACAAACACGCTCCAAGCCAGTTTCCAGGTAAACAAGTATGTACCTGACCCGAGAAGAAAGAACGCGGCTCAGCGAAATCTTGGGGGTCAGTGCTGTAAAAATCAGAAATTGGTTCCAAAATCGAAGGCAGAGGTGGAAGCGGCAGCATCCCGGGAGTGACACTCGTTATCCTACCCCGCTCCATCACTCCCCATGCTGATTCAAATGTACCAAATCCTCGGCTACATCAATAGCAACAACCGATAGAGAGAATGTCTAGCCAGCAAAAGCTTACCATGGCATTTAAGATGCGCACTCTCATTGTTTCGTAGGACTCGGAGCTTCTCAGCTTGTTCTTGTGAATGAATAGTTTTTTATTTACATGTAGGAAAGGTTGCTGTGATCGCAGGCAACAGACGCTACTGGACAGGCTGTACCCAATTTTACAGTCCCGTTCATGCGGCATTGCACAGTGCACAGAATGACGAAATGTAGACAACGAGTCAAGTGTGCTGTATGTGAAACAAGATTGATTACTATAGTGTGATATCATACTGCTGCATGCATGCTAAAACCCTGGGGCCCACCAATGAGACTGGCAAATATTTTCTTATCTTTTTGCTATATTGTAGCTTGCATGTTTTCATTTAGCTATGACTTCCTCCACCAAGCCCCCAAATACACACGGTGTATAATAAGGATTTTCCCAATGATTTTTTTGCGGCCGGCCAGCCGGACCAAAACATAAGTGGGCCGGACCAAACATAAGGAACAAAACTTGGCCAAAGCCCTTCGCCTTCCTCTTTTCTTCTCCCTCCTCCCTCCCTCCCTCCTTCTCCTTCCTTCTTCCCCACGCTGACTCTAATCCTCTTTATGACCACTCAAGAGGAAGGAAACAAAAGCTCGTCCGTTTTGTCCGATGTCTTGGGCTGGGACGAAAAAGTCCGGACCACCGGCCCTTCTTGGTTCATTGGGAACACGCTAATCCTTCGGCCGGCCGGCGGGTCCGGCTCATTTTGTTCATTGGGAAACCCCTTAATACGAGTCGAGAATATAATACTCGAACTCGAAGCTCGAGTCTTTCGACTAGCATAGAAGCACAGTACGTGTACACACACAAAACGGAAATGAGACATGGAGCTACAACTAAAATGGCACAGCAATTATCTCGTTTCACTAAGTATACTTTACAGGTGGGCTTACATTACACACAAAACATGCCTCAAAGGGCGATGCACTACACAAACATACCGTATACACAATGACGTAGAACAAAGGGTGCCACCCCGCAGCAAACATGACATGGGGTGGAGATTGTCTTGCCATGTCGAACCAACACAGAGTTTGCGTGAACTGAATGTTTGTTTTTATATTCTTTTTCCAAGTAAATTGATGCTGTCCTGTCCTGGTCGCTTGAAGGTAGTAGAGAGTTGAGTGGTGGGAAAAGCTGTGGTTGGAGCTGGACTGCTATTGCTGGAGCTGGATGGAAAGTGTGTGAGGCAAGTTGCCGCTACCGGAAAGAGAATGCTAGCATGACTAGAAGAAGGCAAGCAACTTGGCACTCAACACATGAGAGCAAGTCCGCACCACGGATTCTTACCTTACAGTATGCAGTACAGTAACTTCAAGGTCGGGCCGAGTTATAGCCAAGCCAGACGACGAAAGAGGACAAGAAGCTCGACTGCTTGCCATTACAGCCTGATAATTAGTAGCAAGAATGTACGTAGGTCAATAAAAGATAGCTCGCCGTAGTAGCACAAGGATTTATTATATCTTATATACAGCATGTACATATAGAAGACACACACACTACGCAACTGGACAGTCTGTACACCAGTACACAGGAATGAATGAGAGAGAGGACTGAGGTCTATTAATACTGGCTGCCTATTCTAAATTTTAAGTATTAAATTTTAATTTTATTTTTTTCCAAATTTTAATATTTTACGTATTAATACGTAAGTGTTCATGCTACTATTGCTCGCTAGTATAGTATAATACAGTACACCACACCGAAGAAGATATTGTCACATCTGCAGTGCGTACTTTGTGATATTGTGCTTGTTGGTGAGACGATTCTGGTTGAAGAACAGACACGGTCGACACAAGGAGAACTCTTCAGTCTTCTGTCTTCAGTACGAGAGAGTCTTTGGCGGACGAAAACAGACGTACAGTAGTCGATGGTAAGAAGAGTGAAGCGTACGTGAAAGAAAGGAGATAGTCGTAGAAAAACGCACACAGAAGAAACGTATGTACGGTAGATAGCAGTTGAAGTTTGAAGACGGACGTACGCAGAAAAAGCGTACGGTGAGCAGTTGAATTATGACGAAGAAGATGTACGCAGAGGAAGCGTACGTAGCAAGGGGTGAGTTGATGAAGAAGCGTGATCTGAAGCTTAGCGGTAGATGCTTGATCCGACTTGAACTCATTGAGACGAAACTTTGAACACTTGTGACGATCTGGGAAAGCTTGCGATGAACTTGAGCAAGAACCTTGGTTGGTTGAAGGCTTGTGTAGTAACTTGTTGATTCACGACGAGGTGAGCAAGAGAAGACTTTGGAGCGGTCGTCAGAACGACGAAATGACAATATGGCGTGAGCGGGTTGCTTATATCCCATTACATTTTTTGCAATGTTGAACCGTATTCAGCGAATACGGTTGGGCGAAAAAGTGAAAAAGATTTTGTCAAACTTTTTTGCTCAACCGTATTCAGCGAATACGGTTCACTGAAATGTGAAAATTTTTGAACACGGTTGGCACACGAAATTTCAATACGTCGATGTCGGGTAATAGCTCATTTGAAAGAGGAGAGTTCAAGGAATCGACTGCTATCAAATTTATCTCAATCGGTCCAATGGTTGCTGAGATATGCAGCCTTGAACAAACGGTTAAAAATAAAAGTGTGACAAAATTTTTTTCACTTTTAATCGTTGTCATGGCCTGGTACCTATAGGTACCGCAAAATATGTAATGGGCTGGGTAAGAGATTGACTAGTTTTTGGGATTAACGGTTTAGCGTCCATCCGATTATGAGTTCTCTCGAATCGCGATTCCATTCCGTTGCTAAAAATATCTTGTTTTCGTCCTGTCACCGTATGCACCGCATGGTTTACTACTATTGTATTCTTTACTCCGTTGCCTTGGTTAGAATTTGTTTGACAGCGTCCGCAGTTTTGAGAGTTGATCTTTGACGGCGGTGTCGGCTTTATTGTATTGTTGTACGATTGACCGTGATTGACACTGGCCGTGATTTACCGACTCTGTCTACCTTTGCTACACGATCGCCTCTAATCCAATAAGGCGAAGAGAATGCGCATGGATGTCGCCGTCATCTCAAAAAAATCGGATTCGAACGGTGTCGACTTGCTTTCATTGCTGCGTCGCCTGCAGCTGTGACTGCATACTTAAGACGTACGTGTGTACTTGTCCATTTTGTGCCTCTGATAACATTTAGGGTTAAAATTGGAGCAAAAATTAGCAGACGGTAAAAAGTCCCTTGTATAGCCCGAGCTTTCGTATTGCCCGATCCCATGTATATATAGCCCACCCAAATTGGCTGATCTTGATCTTGTTTGTATTGCCCTGCAGGGCTATAAACCGACCTTCCGTTTTTTCAGAGCGTAACGTAATTCATGGCACCCCCTAATATTCTCATCTGGTCAGTCCCTAGTCATGGTTGTGTGCAAAAAGTTGCCTGCGATCACACTTAGATTCGTACAATACACTAAAGTCGAACAAGAAATTTCATGAACCATTGAAATTTTTTCTCAGCCAATAAAAGACGTAGAGCACAGCGGTCAAACTTCTACGGCTAACTTTAGCTCGCCGTTCCAATAAAAAAGACCGTTTGTCTCCAGCTGCTCTCAGTGTCGAGATCTCGCCAAATTCCTTCAGTACTAAAATCGCCCAATTGGGCGTGGACCATTGGGCAATTCTAAACCTCGCAAATGCCCGAAAAATCAAAAATGGCAGAATAAGCGTACGTGACGAAGACGATGAAAATGCGCATCGGGCGTACAGGGTCGTAGGGTGTCGTGGTTTACGTGGTTTAGCGTCTGCCAAATGGTGACACGATTTCAGTACTGAAGGAATGTGGCGAGATCTCGACACTGAGAGCAGCTGGAGACAAACGGTTTTTTTTATTAGAACGGCGAGCTAAAGTAAGCCGTAGAAGTTTGACCGCTGTGCTCTACGTCTTTTATTGACTGAGAAAAAATTTCAATGGTTCATGAAATTTCTTGTTCGACTATAAATGGAGCGGAGTGGGTTGGCGTAGAGGTTGCCGTTTTATTGTTCGCTTGTCGTTCTGTGGGATTGGTAGGTACGTACTGTTTGAAAACAGTAACTTGCCACCACATGTTGAACCAAACTCACACAACTAAATTGTGACAAAGCTGCGGGTGACGCGCTGTCGCATCCCTGTCGGTTAATTTCACGTAGTAAAACCAGCTAGCTGACAGCCGAGAGAGAATTGTTGCGTTATTGTCGGACGCCACAACACACAAATTCTCTCCACCCCAGGTGAATGGCGTCAAAGCCTCTTTCCCCCACATTTTTCTCTGCTGCTCATCGTCATCACTAGCCGCTCTCTAAATAGAATCAGCCTTGTTCAGGTCCGTTGTTTTTCAGCATGGCTGACCCCTTTCTAAATGGCCGCCCTCTCTGGTGTATGCACTGTTACCAGTATGGCCACGTATTGGCAGGCAGCATGCCCAGAGGTCACAGGAGGTCAATACGACACTTGGACAGGAGCATAAGTGCGGCTGGACATAATGCAGCACAGAAGAGGGCAGAGGAAATTAGCGCCTGCTTCCTGATGCCTCCCCTTTTCTCAGGGATTATTTGCCGTTTTTCGAGTGTCCCTAGGAGGAAGCGTTAGGTAGCTTTGGAGTTGGCGTTCCTATTATGCAAGGCATTCCATGTTTAGTCAGAGGTGGCCTTGTGCAGCAAATGGCCACACTTGACTGAGCGCATACGGGATGATATTTCAGCCCTCTTGCGTGCCCAAAGCCTGACCTCTCACCCAGGACCTCCTACCCATCACATTTGTGGATTTTTTCAATAAGGAGCTGATCGATGAATTGTTTTCAGAGTACAAAGCAGCAGGCACGCAAAAAATGATTGCAATTGCACTGAAAGGAATATCCGATGTCATAGCTGAAGCGATAGCCGAAGAATTGTTGAAGCTGGCGGAGGTATGGTCTAATGTGCAGGGCGTCTCATTCTAGCTTGCCTATTGTGGAGAGAATAGGCGCCAATGGTCAGTCAGTTTATTAAGAGACACGCTGTATACTCGTACGTAGGTGTGTTGGTCATTATTCGAACATCCCGAACTTTTTTATGTTTATGTCGCTTATCCGCTAAGTTTCGCTGTTTAGGGCCCCGATGAGACCGCTGAGGACAAGTTGAAGATCGTTGGGGATGACTTACTGACTGGAGGAGTTTGTTTTTGTGAGCCATGAGTAAACACAAATTACGTAATTTTGTATAGCAGCACGCTGTTCATGTTATGTACGTATGTGTTATTTTACATTGCAGGGTGACGCTATCGACAGTGGAAGCGGAGCACAAAAAATTCCATTTTCACCAGCTGGTGTGCACAAAAAGTGGCCAAAGCATACTCAACAGCAAGTATGAAGAGAAGAGCTCAAGACGGATAAATTGCTCTGAACAGGAGGAAACTATAGATTGATGATGAGATAAGTGGACCAAAACAATTCTCATTGGAACAACATACAGGCTTTACTTGATAAAAATTTATTACAGAAAAGGTGCGGAGTCACATACGGTTTGTACCCGGTTGAGCGAATTTATGCTGAGCGACACCCATATGAAATATGTTTTGGTTTATGCCTGCAAGCACGCTTCAGTTTTTTGTATAAGCTAGCTATGTAAGCTCAGCGAAGGAAAGCTCGCGATGTTTTCAGTTCGTGTTAAATGTTGCTACACTGATTTGTGCAGTCGTTTGGTTTATCTTTGCACAAAATAAATCCTGCTAAACATACGAACAAAAATTCAAGACTTGCATGGCCGCAGAGCTTCTATAAGTTCTAGGTTGCTCCCTGCTTGTACGTAAATACATAAGTAACACCTTTGCTGCATGTGTGTGAATTGCTCGGCTTAGGGTAAGGTGGACAAAAAGTTGCCTGCGATCACACTTAGATTGTTTTGATTTTTAGTGCAGATCGTTTCTCGCAAGTGCAAAGGCCCATCTATGTACGTACGTACAGTATGTCTATGAGTTGTGTTGTATATCTACTGTTGTTTTTATATGGCACTATTCTATTCAACATTGCAACTATGTATACATTCGCTCAACTACATATTAGCTGAATTGTAAAACAGTAGCTGCTGCTGCTACCACTGTGTTATTGCTGCTGCTACTGCTGTGTCCTCTACTGGCTCTGCTACTGCATTGGTTCAAATGGCTGGCCAACCCAACCATCATACTTTCTTCAACATTCTGCAACATGTGCACTTCTTGTCTATCCTATGTTCCGCAAGCGGGCGATTCTGCTTTTCAACGACCCAATCAGTATCCGCTCGGTTGGTCGGAGGAAGGAGAATTACATTGCAAAGCTATGCAAATTGGGGTGCGTGACAGAAGGGGTGATAGTAGTACAGTACTTTGCGAAGTTCTCGTGCCGGGTGACGTTATTGTCGCTTCGGTGCGTCATAAACCCCCACGGACAATGGCGAAAGTGGTGAGTCGGCTGAATCAACTGCCGCGATCTGGGACACTTGATGGTACGCTGGTGACGGAAAGTACGCTGGGAATACGGCTGCACCAGCAGCGTTTTTTCATCACATCTCCATACTTCGACCCGGAGCGGTCCCGACTATGTCGGAATGAAGATGTCGTTTACTTCACTTTCGCCGTTGATGGCTAAGCTTAGGTTGTTCCTGTTTTGGCAGTTTTGGGTTTTCGTGTACTTGCTTGAGTCGCTGAATAAAACCAATAAAGCGGACGGAGTCAGAAGAGACACCAGGCATACCACAATGGCAGTTTTTGTGGTCAACAACGATGTACCTCAGCAAGGCGAATGAATAGCGCTGACTCTGGAGTTTTTGTTTGTTGTACATACGATATGTACATACTGTGATGTAGGTAACTTCTTCGAAATACCAGGCCATATTATGGGCAAGAATCAATGGCATAATCCCGAAAAATGATTTTACGACAGCTAGTATTTCAGCTTGTTCTTCGAAGCCAACAAAACACCGAAGCACTTTGGAATAGAGTACATACAGTATGTATAGCTCAGCCAACGCAAAAATGTTACTGATAAAATGTTGTGTTTTGCAAAATACATGGGAACTGCATGTGCAGCCATAGTCTGGCCAATAGCAGTTGGCACTTGGACTCAAGGCGAGTTGCGTAGTTTGCATGTACTTCTGGTAAATAGGAGTACACGAAGCGTTGACAAAAAATCCGCATTTGTAATTCTATTTTACGCAACGCGCCTTCAGTCCAAGTGCCAACTGCTTATTGGCCAGACTATAGTAAAACCGGCAAATCTTGACATCTCTTGACATTCTTTTGCTCAGAATTCGGGACTTACTGTATTGTATATCGTTGTTTGGGCCGTCTGTTTTGCCTCGGACTACTTACCTAATGTAGTACATACAAGCAGTGATCGATCAATTAAAGTTGGTTTTCATAATCATTCGAATTACCGCCCCGACGTCGCCCATGATAATGGACAAAGCAAAGTTGGGGTATAGGTATACCTACGTACAAACTAGGGGTCCATCCACATTTCCGGTCCAATTTTTGCCAGCTAGGTGCTTTTTTTACCTAAATTTTACCTCAAAATCCAATATTCAAGCGCCAACGACAGCCCTTGCTTTATGATTGTCCGACCCAAATTTTGGTTGCGGCATACCCTTGCCAAAGGTACTATCCCGTGCGTATTTGGGCCTGTTGCCATGGCGTTTTAGCATGAGCACAACACAACCGTTTGTTTCCAAGAAAAGTTTTCGTAACAAATTCAGTTGACGCAAGCCAAAGCTTGCAGGTGTAAAATTAGGTTTAGTCTGCTAGTCTGTAAAAGCTAAAAGATATGGAAAAGAAGCTTGAAATTGGAATCTAAAGTGGCGAAGAAGTTCAGCAGAAAGAAATAAAAATGGTAAAAAAATATTTATTCACCGCTGAGAGATTTTCTTGACTCATCCATGCTTGCAAGTCGTGAGCAACGCGTTTTTTTGCAGGGATTACTGTCGATGCTAAGAAAACTGAAAAGCTCACCGGACAAAGAGCTGAGAATTTTGCTGCTTGGTAAAGCTGAAGTGCTGTATAAGCCGGAAGTCTATTTGGAAAAACGACGAAGGCAATATTATACATTTTTAGGCCTAGACAACGCTGGAAAAACGACGATGCTGAAAGGGCTTGCTTCGGAGGATATCGCACACATCACACCGACTCAGGTTTGATTTGTCATGATCAAAAGGGGAAAATAATTATGTGACTGCTGAGGTCATCCAGGTGTAGTCAAATGGTTGCACCTACTATGTACAGTACGTACATGTTAGGGCTTCAACATCAAAAGCGTCATGTCTGATGGCATCAAGCTCAACGTGTGGGACATTGGTGGACAAAGAAAAATTCGGCCCTACTGGAAAAATTACTTCGAAAGCACAGATGTCTTGGTAAGTAAAATGGAATAAAATTCAAATTTTAGAACAAGCTGTGTAAGCTTCCGTTTTTTTCAAGCGGTGTTACGGTCGATCACAATGACCACGAATATCAAGACGTCGTACAATGGGAAACAAAATTATTTCTTGTTTGTATTTTTAGATTTATGTGATCGACAGCTCAGACAAGAAGCGGTTTGACGAGACGGGTATGGTAAGTAAGAGCCCATCTTTTCCTTCTTCTTCACCACCTCCAAAGATGAACCGAATAAAAGTGTTTAACCGATCGCCTTTCATATCTCCGTTCGGAAAAGTTACCACAACAACAATTAGGGTACTGTGGTCGTGGGGTAAACCCGGACACGGGGGTAACCCCGGATACCTCAGCAACCATACGACCGATTGAGACAAGTATTCTACCAATCAGTTCCTTGAACTCTCCTCTTTCAAATGAGCTATGTACCATGTTCATCATTTTGCTGAAGCGGCAAGTTCAGAGGAGCTTTGCTTAGGTGTCCGGGTTTACCCCGTGTCCGGGTTTACCCCAGCCACAGTACCCAACACAGGAAAAGTTGCAGCACAACAACAATTATTGTATCTATTTGCTAGGAGCTTATGGAACTGTTGGAAGAGGAGAAGCTTTCCGGCGTTCCTGTCATGGTTTTCGCCAACAAGCAGGACCTCATCAACGCCGCTTCCGCCTCAGAGATTGCCGAAGGCCTTCAACTGCACACCATTAGAGACAGGGCCTGGCAAATTCAGGCATGCTCAGCCATCACCATGGAAGGAGTTCAGGTAGCGAGGAGGAGGAGGAGGAGGCGACCGAAAAATTATCTATCCTCAGTTGGGCGCTGCACTCTACACACGATTATTAAAATTAAGAAGCTCAATGCAAAAGTTGTGCGTTTTTTGTTCTCTCTTACTATTGAGCTCAACTTATACGGATAACTGAGTCGAAAATTTTTGGGGAGTTCCCAAATTTTGATAGGCATGGCCTACATAAATATATAAACAGGCCTAAGTAAATAAATAAATAGATACGATAAAATAATTAAATAAATAAATAAATAGGCCTAACTAAATATACCTACTTGTAGCCTACCTATAATTTGCAGTTAGTAACATTAAATTTTGATTTCAGGATGGAATGAATTGGATTTGCAAAAATATCAAGCAAAAGAAATGACACCACAAACACATCACACTCTTGCAATAATTTCCCCCCCTTCTGCTTGATGATCCTTTACTACCTGCCAGCCAGCTTTGATTGCGTGGGTTTAAAAAGTGCTGATTGTGCGATTTGATTTCTGCTTGATTGCAATATGGCTTTTTTGCAGCAAATTGTAGGCTGTAGAATTGTGAAATTTTTTAGCGTGTGAAATTGAACAAAATAATAATAATTTATTCTGTGATTTTTGTTGTTATGAGCAATATCGTATGTACCCTAACAGTAGGATTACGGTAGGTCAAACATGTGAATGTGATAAAACGTGAGTTACGTACTACGAAACCATTAAATTCAGTGCGTTCGGGGAAGTAAAATATCCACGAATTGCGAAAGTTGCACGACACAGTGCTTTTGTATTGAGATTGGGAAACCTTGAGCAGTTGTTTGTTCTTTCCGTCATCAGATGGCGCTCCTGTACTTGCCGCAAAATCACGTGCCCAGACATCCACCTTGGTCCCATCATGACGCTCAGGTACAATTTGTGTCAATTTGTCTCGAAGCGAACGAATACGACGTAACGTACGGTATTACGGTACGTTACGTACGTAGTAAAAACGAAGACGACGACGCGCGCGTTGCGGTTCGCTTCGGGACCAGGTTTAATGGAACACAAATTGTGCCTGAGCATCATGATGGGACCAAGATTGATTGCCAACTCGAGTTACACACACACAGTGCGGGAAATCCACGCGCGCAAACCGAAGGAACAATTATTGATCGGCGAACCCGGCCAGCCAGTCAGCTGAGCTATTATTGCGCTTGAAAATTATACTCAGGCATACATACGTGTTGTGTTGTTGGCACTAGTACATCCTGTCAGACGGATGAGAGAGAAACAATCCGCCAACTTTTCAATGCCAACCAAGCGAGTTTGTTTATTGGCGTTTTGTCTGCGCAAACTTTGTTCCTGACCTTGAACGTGCGATTTTTATTGCCCCAAAACAAAATTTACACCTCCATTTTTTCTGGACCACTCCCAGTCTGTCTTTTCCGCTTATTTTTATTTTCAAAATATTCGTTTTTGGCGCAACTGAGGAAACTTTTCTGTTTTTTAGACCTCCTTGAACTCTGGTGAGCTCATCTGAAAGCTCCTAGTATGAACTTGTGGAATTTCTGCTGATCCTTCGAATGAGTTTATGAGCGACGAGAATTCTTCTGGTCGGGAACTACTACCTAATCGGCGTCGTCATCATTCATCCCTGCTATTTCGCGCAGCCGTACGACAGCAAGGCCGATTCAACGCTGATCGTCTGGTGACAATGGCATCCTCAAAATCACTGGACAAAACCCTGAAAATCGCCTCCGAGGGAGCGCTCAGTAGAACTCAGGATGATGACGGTAAGCTGTGAACTAAACATCTTCTGAAAAAAGTGGAATGATTTTTGCCCTTACGGCCTTAGCCGGATGGAATACAGTTCAAATTATTCAAAAGCTACCGTACCATACTTCATTTTTTAATTTTTCCAAATTGTGACATTCCACTGGTCATAAGATGGCTCCTTAGTCGGTGAGAACTGAAATCACTTTTCCTCGGTTTTGAAAAGCGGGTACCGTACATAGGTAGTTAGGCCTACTTTGTTTTGTGAGCTTTAGCTGTCTGTCACCAATGTGTCTTGCGCCGTATTGTGCTGTCGGTTCGGCGTCGACTTGCATTTAAAAGGTGCCTTTGTACTCTATCCATTTGATTTTCAACCTTCCCCTCCCCCATTTGCCCCTGATATTATGTTTATTTTTGTCGCTCATTTCCGTTTCGCCGCTCGCTACAACCGCCATAAATGTCCTGGTGCGGTAAACTGAGATAGTGTGATAGCGGGGGAGACGTGTATTGTATTAGGCACCGACTCTTGGGGAGTGTGTCCATAAATAAAATTGCCCTTTATACCGTATTTACCTGTGCATAGCCCCATGGGGCTATGCAAAAATTGAGAGGTCCTATATGGGGCTATGCATAGGGGGGGGGGCTATGCATAGGGGGGGGCTATGCATGGGACATTTTTTATGTTTTTCAGAGGTGCGCAGAGGCATACTTTTTACGTCAAAAGCACGTGTTTTAGGGCATAATTGAGGTCAAAACAGGGTTATTCTAGTACAATACACCCCCAAGCAGGCTTATAGGTATCTTAGCTTGGTGTGGGAGTAGCTATGGGTACCTTATGACCAGCTTATGTAGGTAAGTTCAGGTACTGTACAGTACTGTACAGTACATATGGGGCTATGCATAGGGGGGGGGGCTATGCATGGGTCATTTTTTATGTTTTGCCAATATGGGGCTATGCATAGGGGGGGGGGGCTATGCATAGGGGGGGGGGCTATGCACAGGTAAATACGGTACATCAAGGGTTATGCACATGGTGGGAGGCAATAACGCTCAGCACTATAGTCTGGCCAATAGCAGTTGGCACCTGGACTCAAGGCGAGTTGCGTAGTTTGCATGTACTTCTGCTAAATAGGAGTACACGAAGCGTGGACAAAAATCCGCATTTGTAAATCTATTTTACGCAACGCGCCTTGAGTCCAGGTGCCAACTGCTATTGGCCAGACTATAGGCAATGCCACATCGCGTGATATCGCTTTTAGAAGCTCAGCTGCTTTGTATGTAACTGCGTTTCATTTGGGTACCATGCAATGTGAGACTTTCTGGGGGCTTTTTCCTTTATTATTTGCCTGGGGACAGGCATAGAATTATGTGTGAAGGGAGGGAGAGCCCATAGGGAATGAAAATAGCCTTTCCTGGCTTCGCCTGCTGCTTTTCCTCTTGACTGTGTTAGCTGCACGGGTGTAGTGTAAGCAGTTTGCCGTTTTGACCATGATATTGAGCTTAGCTGAGCTGAACCAGTATTGATTTTCTCCTTTCCTATCCTCCTCACAAGCTGGCACCTCTCCTCAAAAATATTACTCAGCGGAAGCGATCCTCAAAAAAATATACGAAAGCATATGATTCCTGTCACGCTTTTTGTGAACACAATAACATCTTCTTTCGTTCTTTGTGTACAGTACTATTGATCGGAACACATCTGACAGGGTTGTTGCTGGCAGGATTCCAAAAGGTCAGTTCAGTAAATAACACAAAATTATCAGGCAGCTCTCGAGTGCGGGTGTTCCTTTGCAAATATTGCGTTTTACACTCCACATACCACGAGCGCGCACACAAAGGGTGGTGGGTATGTGATGTGCAGGGAAAGGGATCGTCTTTGTTGTGTTCCTGTCCTCCCTCAACAGTCAAGAAGGACTCGCGTCGCGCACTGAGAGGGATGAAAATATTGTCGCACTTTACTGGCTGCGATGGCTGTCACATTATTATCACAAGACCTGAGAGGGGGAGGTTCATAATTTATCTTATCACACACAAATATTTTGATTGCACACCACATGGTCTACTAGTTTAAAAAAACTGGCACTGAATAACGTGTGCAACAAAGTTGCAGCAGGTTTTAGGGAATTCCTAGTTATGTTTTGCGCTTATTACATATTTTTGTTTTCTTTACAACAGATTATGTCCAATTTGTCAATCCGAGTATGTTCAGTAGTTAGTAGTTGCTGCATTTTAATGTTTTAAAAAATATAATAACAATAACAATAAAAATAAAAAATAATAATAATAAACTTAAAAAATAAAAATATGCATATAAAATACATAAACATAACAATAAAATAATAGGCTAATAGGCCTAAATAATAATAAGAAAATGTTTACAAATAAACGGTAGGCCTACCTATACAAAAACACAAATCAAAGCTGCATAATTATGCTAATAGTACTTTTTACAAAATATACATAATTTTCGTTTGTAGATTCTTGGGTGGAGTTGGTGGCTCCTCCGAGTCGTGGAAGTCTTTCGAGTAGCGTGGACGTCACGCTGCTGTTGGAGGCTGCGGGACAGCACAAATCATCCAACGCCTCCTCAAACAAAGGAAGCAGACACAGGTTAGCACCTGGCAAACAAGCAACACCAAAACACTCAAAACACTAGACCGCACATCCTTTTGATGCGAAAGTACAGAAAGCCAAAAGTCAAACAGGAGCTGCTAGCAAACCAGATTTTCTAAAGATGCTTCGCTTCGTTCAGCTTTTGAGTTGCAAGGATGTCTGTGAGTCTACCTCTGATGATAGTCTGCTAGATACCTAGGTACCCTAGTACATACAATACTAATACATAAAGCCGCAGAGAAATGACAGTCATGTGAGTCATGACAAACAAAAAGCTACAGTATGCAATAGGGACATTCTTATTTTTGAAGAAGACAGTTTGCAACTGCAACCAAGTATTATGGAAGCAGTCAATTAGGTACTGGAGTTTGACCTAATCAGTTTATGTACAAACAAAGTCGACCAATTTGCTCGTGTAATATTCGATATCGGGCATGAATCGATATCGGTATACATCAAACTTTCTTCAGTACGTACTTGACTCTATGTTTGCAGTCCGAAGAGCCTGCACAGTCCCAATGTGGAGCTGGAGGGGATGGAGATGAGTCGTCTAGTGCAAGATCTGCTGCCGCCTGGCAAGCAGACTGACTGGATCTGGGATTGGTCAAGTCGGCCAGAAGCTGTGCCACCAAAGTAAAACCTACATAACATAACATACAGTACCAGTACGTACTACAGCACATATTGGACCAGGGGTATGTGGATCTTGTGAACACACGCACTTTATATGGTATGCGGACGTAGTACATTACGACTCCCTCAGTGTCGTACAGTTACCTGTAGTAATCGAGCCCACAGGCCCAAAGAATCTTGAAAGCATTCAAAATTACAAGAATATTTTTTAATTTAAATAATAAATTTTCAAAATTTTGTCTTTGAATATTTAAGAGAACTCAGGTTTCGACCAATCGGCTGCTCCAGGAGCGCTCTCACGACTCCGCCCAATAGTCCCGCGCCGAGTCCCCGACAGAAGTACCCCTGGAGCCTGCGCCACAGCAGCCTCATTCGCAGCAACCTATTCCGCGTGGAGGTCATCGTGGGCCTGGTCGTCAGCAACTTGGTCACTTTCCTGCTCGGTGCCTGCATCGGGTAAGGCTAATACTCATTCAGTTCCCAGTCCCACTAAAGCTTATAGTATACCGTGAAGTAACCCGGCCATGGGGAAATCCGGCCACTAGTTTCAGGGCTGCATATCTCAGCAATCAATGGACCGATTGAGACAAGTAGATATCAATCAATCAATTCCTTGAACTCTCCTCATTCAAAATGGGTTATTTGGTTCATCATTTGCTGAAACAGCAAGTTCAGAGGAGCTTAGGTGGCTGGGTTTACCCCATGGCCGGGTTTACCCCACAGTACCCTACTATCATTATCATTAGTTGTGAGAGGTTGTTAGATAGTCCAGAAATTGTTCGGGTGCAAAACGAAGCTCCCATTGAAATTTTTTCATCCTCTATAGTTACACGTTTCTGGGGAGCAGAAAACTTTTGGGCCTGTTCATATATACTATCTAAACCGTTGGTTTACGGTAGAATTGGAGGATAAAGGGTTTTACAAGTTATGGATGTTTGTTTTTTTAGGTTTTGCATTTGCAGAAAAATGGGCTACAACGACCCATCTTTGGATCCAGCCAATATCTGAGTCTGTCAAGTGGACTGCTGGATGAAATTGCAAGCTGAGATGGGATCAAATCCTATAATACAGAGTTGATTTTAAACACCCACTGTCAGTTCAGTACCACACTCTGATAGCATTACTGGTTTTGCCAAATCATAATCATGGCTTTTGGGGTCCTCAATGATTGAATATTATTGTACCTTTTTTGATCCAAATAATTATTTCCACCTTATCTCTTTGAGTGGGCAAGAATAAGTGGCTTTGGCTTCGTTTTTGAAGCTAAAAGTACGGTTATACGCATGTAATTTGACTGTGCGTGGCCCTTTGTACAGTGTATAATTATCATTGCACGTTACTTTGTTCTTTCTTTCTGTTCTTTCCTTGTCTTTTGAAACTGTTGGTGTTATTGCGCAATTTTCAAGACTGACGCTTTGGCTGGCTGGAGCTTTGTGTTGTGAAGTTTGGTTTGGAGCCTGGAAGCATAAGAAGTGCTGTTGTATTGATTTGATTTAGGCTGGATGGATGCAAGCTGGTACTTGTGAGGTGTAATGTTGTATACTTTGTGCTGTCAGGGATGGAGCATAAGTGATTTTGAGGGGGAGTGGTATTGCATTTGGCATTGAAGTGGGTTTGGTTTCGCTTTTTTTGCAAGGAAAGCATTCGACAGAGACTGTCGTGTCGCCTTTTTGAAGTTTTAAAGCGTCGCTCGCTTCGCTCTACATTATAGGGTACTGTGGGGTAAACCCGGACACCTAGTATATGTATATCAGCAACCATACGACCGACTGATACAAGTATTCTACCAATCGATTCCTTGGACTCTACTCTTTCAAATGAGTGGCAAGTTCAGAAAAGCTCAGGTGTCCGCGGGTTAACCCCAGGTCCGGGTTTATTCCACAGTACTACATAAACGTTTAGTGCGATTGGAATGTTTGCCAAATGTCGTGGTTTTTGTTGACAGTCTGGCTTGACAGGAAAAGCATCCAAACAGTGTTAAATGTGTCTCAAGTCTGCCTTTCTTTTATTTCTGTTGGTAGTACTGTACGTTTGTTTACCGTATCTACAAAAGTTTGTTTGAAAAGGTTGGAGTACTGTAATGATTCGGGGGGGGGGGGGGGTGTAGGGGGGGGGGGGTTATACAGGTGCATTTATCAAAAGTGAGGTTTAGAGCCTAATATTTTTTCCGCCTTAGTAATTTAGGCTTGTTTATATTCTTCATGACATGGCAGATGCTTCAAAATTGCCTAACAAGGCAATTACAGCTTCTGTTTTAGCTAGAAAACGCTAAAAAACATCTCTCCATGCTAGCAAAACCTTCAATTTCTACCGATTTTTGCATGCTTCGTGTATAACCCCCCTGGGGTTATACACGAGTGCAATTGACGTTAGTCGCCGATTTGGGGGGTTATATACGAGGGGGGTTATACACGAAGGGGGTTATAGACGAGTCATTACAGTAATGTATTTTTTCCTTTGCTGCAGGCAAATTGCTGATTGAATCATTGAACATATTCCTGTTTTTGAATTTTTCAAAATTGTGCTGTTTTTCATGGGGACGGGGAGCTTTCAAGCGTTACGCTTCAAACATACTGTGTACGTACATACTGTGTAGTGTGGACGCACATACACAAAGTGATTTTTAAACTTTTGTTGTTCGCCAATTTTTACGCAATTTGTTCCTCTTTTCTTTTCTGTAGATGTTCAAATCAAGTAAAAGTGAGAAATTTATTATAGTACTGTACAGTACAGGATGTGTAGCCCTTTGTAAAGTGTTTGCACTGCAGTACTAAGTAAACCCTCTTTTATTGGTGAGCAATCAGTTTTATTTCTATTGTAGGTACCTGCACCAGTGGACCTTGTTTGATGTTTTGCTTCGTGCTGTGAGCTTTGAAGTAAACGTAAAAGTGGAAATAAAAAATTACTCTTTTTCAAATATAAATTGTTGCAGTCAGCGAAACATGTAAATTCCAATCCGTATTCGTAAATTCCTTGCTAGGCTGAGGCTTAACTCAGCTATGGACATAGGCTTAGGCTTAGGCTTAGCAATGGACATAGGCTTAGGCTTAGCTATGGACATAGGCTTAGGCTTAGGCTTAGCAATAGACATAGGCTTAGGCTTAGCTATCGACATAGGCTTAGGCTTAGCTATCGACATAGGCTTAGGCTTAGCTATGGACATAGGCTTAGGCTTAGGCTTAGCAATGGACATAGGCTTAGACTTAGCTATGGACATAGGCTTAGGCTTCGCAATGGACATAGGCTTAGGCTTAGCAATGGGTATAGGCTTAGGCTTAGCTATGGACATAGGCTTAGGCTTAGGCTTAGGCTTAGGCTTAGGCTTAGGCTTAGGCTTCTGTGCGTATTTCCTTTAGCAGAGATGGACAATAGCTGTGGACATAGGCTTAGGCTTAGGCTTAGCTATGGACATAGGCTTAGGCTTAGGCTTAGCAAAGGACATAGGCTTAGGCTTAGGCTTAGCAAAGGACATAGGCTTAGGCTTAGCAATGGTCATAGGCTTAGGCTTAGCTATGAACATAGGCTTAGGCTTCACTATGGACATAGGCTTAGGCTTAGCAATGGACATTGGCTTTGGCTTAGCTATGGACATAGGCTTAGGCTTAGCTATGGACATAGGCTTAGGCTTAGGGTTAGCTATGGACATAGGCTTAGGCGTAGGCTTAGCAATGGACATAGGCTTAGGCTTAGCTATGGACATAGGCTTAGGCTTAGCTATGGACATAGGCTTAGGCTTAGCTATGAACATAGGCTTAGGCTTCACTATGGACATAGGCTTAGGCTTAGCAATGGACATTGGCTTTGGCTTAGCTATGGACATAGGCTTAGGCTTAGCTATGGACATAGGCTTAGGCTTAGGGTTAGCTATGGACATAGGCTTAGGCTTAGGCTTAGCAATGGACATAGGCTTAGGCTTAGCTATGGACATAGGCTTAGGCTTAGCTGTGGACATAGACTTAGGCTTCGCTATGGACATATGCTTAGGCTTAGCAATGGACATAGACTTAGGCTTAGCTATGGACATAGGCTTAGGCTTAGGCTTAGGCTTAGCAATGGACATAGGCTTAGGCTTAGCTATGGACATAGGCTTAGGCGTAGCAATGGACATAGGCTTAGGCTTAGCTATGGACATAGGCTTAGGCTTAGCTATGGACATAGGCTTAGGCTTAGGCTTAGCAATGGACATAGGCTTAGGCTTAGCTATGGACATAGGCTTAGGCTTAACTATGGACAGAGGCTTAGGCTTAGCTATGGACATAGGCTTAGGCTTAGCTGTGGACATAGGCTTAGGCTTAGCAATGGACATAGGCTTAGGCTTAGCTATGGACATAGGCTTAGGCTTAGCTATGGACATAGGCTTAGGCTTAGGCTTAGCTATGGACATAGGCTTAGGCTTAGCTATGGACATAGGCTTAGGCTTAGCTATGGACATAGGCTTAGGCTTAGCAATGGACATAGGCTTAGGCTTAGCTATGGACATAGGCTTAGGCTTAGCAATGGACATAGGCTTAGGCTTAGCTATGGACATAGGCTTAGGCTTAGCTATGGACATAGGCTTAGGCTTAGGCTTAGCAATGGACATAGGCTTAGGCTTAGCTATGGACATAGGCTTAGGCTTAACTATGGACAGAGGCTTAGGTTTAGCTATGGACATAGGCTTAGGCTTAGCTGTGGACATAGGCTTAGGCTTAGCAATGGACATAGGCTTAGGCTTAGCTATGGACATAAGCTTAGGCTTAGCTATGAACATAGGCTTAGGCTTAGGCTTAGCTATGGACATAGGCTTAGGCTAAGGCTTAGCAATGGACATAGGCTTAGGCTTAGCAATGGTCATAGGCTTAGGCTTAGCTATGGACATAGGCTTAGGCTTAGCAATGGACATAGGCTTAGGCTTAGCAATGGACATAGGCTTAGCTATGGACATAGGCTTAGGCTTAGGCTTAGCTATGGAAATAGGCTTAGGCTTAGCTATGGACATAGGCTTAGGCTTAGCTATGGACATAGGCTTAGGCTTAGCTATGGACATAGGCTTAGGCTTAGCTATGGACATAGGCTTAGGCTTAGGGAAGCCTTCCAAACAGGGGGGAGGAATTCACCCTTTTTCGCCCCCTAAAAAGCTTTTTCAGGGCTAATTCAGGGACGAAACAACCTTATTTCAGGGGCGAAAAATCATCCTTCGTGTCCTGATTTCAGGGGCGAAAATGAGCTCAACCACTAATTCATGGCTTTTCACCCCCTAATTCACTCTGGCTCGTTCCTTCCTTCCTCCCTTCATTACGCAAGGGAACAGGCCGCGTCTCCTTTCTCTGTCTTATCTGACCAGTGAAGTGACCAGCAATAAAAAGTTTTCGCCCTTCCCTTACATTGCGCCGTGCGCGTCGTCTCAGCTTTTGTTCCCAGCAGGCCAAGTCTCTTCTCTCGCTTCTCCCTCGCCCCCATGCAAGCAATATGCGTATGTACATACTGTAGCAATATGCGAACGGCCGCGCACAAACAACAAATCACTTTTGACAGGTTCCTTCCACTGCGAGAGTTTGCTTGCATAATGGGACGGGCAAAGAGAGGTGTCCATTACAGAACCCTGATTTCAGGGCACCTTTTTCACTCCCTAAAACTTTCTTTTTCGCCCATGAATTCACGGTTTTTACCTGAATTCAGGTACCGTATTTCAGG